>JAZAYU010000265.1:107381-274743 GCA_038501625.1 Corbicula japonica | reverse complement strand
ATAAAAAATATAAAATCATATTTATTATATTATATTATATTATATTATATTATATTATATTATGTTATGTTATGTTATGTTATGTTATGTTATGTTATGTTATGTTATATTATATTATATAATATTATATTTTATTATATTTTATATTTATTTTATTTTATTCGAGGGGTTACTGCTAATACGTTAGAAACACGGATATTGTTTCAGCAATTATATGCAATGTAAAGAGACCTAAAATATGTTGGTGCTATGCTTTTTAATAATAGTTTAATGAACATTTATGCGAGTAATCGTCCATAATTGTTTTCATTGTACTACAGAAATAAGGAAAGTTTGTCATCTGCACATAGTATTGAACATTTCTTGAACTATGATCTGTTCATATTATTTAACGACGTGCATTAAGTCTATGTGGAGTAAAATGATTTTAATTGAATGTTTCGTATGGTGATCAATAGCGTACTTAATGTAATGCTTACTCATTTAAAAACAAAAACATTTCAAGTTTCTATAGCGTTAAACGTAAAACTATTGCCAAATGAAATATGCAAAGAAGGAATAGAAAAAAGCAACATATGCATATCAGGAATCGCCACACTCAAAAAACACAGCCTCCCCACGCAGCGAAAAAGAAGAGAGGAAGAGAGAGAGAGCGCATGTTTTATTTATGTATGTCAATTCAAATAGGACGCCACAAACAATTAATAAACAAGAGAACCTTTGGGGATACCGCCTTGGAACGGTCAGTGGCAAAACAAATTGCCACTGGGGGGTTTAAACCAGGTTCTAGGGTGCACCAACCTCACACTTGCCCCAACAGGTTCTCGTATCACAATACAAGTACAAATTGTCTTGGTGAAATAACTCCAACCCACCCATCAGCTCAACAATGTTGCATGCAAAAGCATACAAACATATAAACATAAGAATTTAATAGCATTGCAAAGCCAAAGGGCGGGTACTCAATGATCTTTCCGAGACCAGAGCACCTGGAGTAAAATCAGCAAGAACACGATGACAGGGATAAAAGAAACAAGATACAGCAACCAAAATGAGAGAAAAAACATAACACAGGTTTATAAAATGAGAGAGGAAAACAGAACACGGGTTTAAAAAATGAACACTTTCAAACACCACAATATTTTACTGAAAGGTGAACCCGAAGGTGAAGTGCCTTAGAATGGTCAATGACAAATAATTTTCAACTGATGTTTTAAACCAGGTTGTAGGGTGCACCAATCTCATTCTTACCCCAATGAACAAACACAAAATACAAGTTGTCTTGATAAATTAGCTCCAACCAACCTATCAATCCGACAATGTTGCATGCAAAAGCAGATAAAAAGCTAATAACATTGTAAAGCCAAAAAATACCCAATGACCTTAAGGAGACCAGAGCCCATGAAGCCAAATCAGCAAGAGCAAGAACAGGGTGACAGGAAGAAACATACAGAACTCTTAGGTTCCTTTACATTAACCTTCATAAATTCTTAAGCTCTTTCAAACGTCGAGCAAACAATTAGGTAAAAATAACTGTTGAAGGGATATTCACCAAGCATGCAATTCCAAAACAAGAAAAAAAAAGAAGAAAAAGGAAAGCAAGATACGATGATTTGATAGATCTTGTCAAGCGATAGGCTTTGATATTTTTATCTATTGAAGAGGCTTAGCAGTGTAAAATTTGTAAATTTGAAAAAAAAGAACAATTATATCTAAATTTATTTAGAAAAATAATATTATAATCATTTCCCTGTAAGGGCGCTGCATATAACAAATCCTGAATACGGTTTGTTACACAGTTATGTGAAGATATATTGCCGGTCTAGTTGTCATATTATCCGTCTCCTGCGAGTCATATGAAAAGCAGAAAATATATTCTCACGCATCATGTCAACATCCATATAACTATATAACCATCAAAGTATCCATTGCAAGTGCTGCGTTACCCTCGTGATATTTTATGGAGGGGATTATCTAATCCTTTGTCAACCACTTTTAAGACGAATTAGCCAACTTGATTTACATGTAGGATCAACGTTTTAAAGTTTTAATCCTTAAATACATTAATTTAGCACTTAAACATTGAATTTATAGTTACAATAATTTAAGTTATTAAACAGATTTGAAACTTCGAGTACACATGCCAAGTAGAAAAGAGCAAACACATATGTACATAGCGATATTTTACGATGGGCCTGATGCATTTTGAGAAACATTTCTTTTTCAAAAGATACTTAAAGACGAATACTACTTTTTTGAACAATCGGCAATTGACCTTCTTTAGATTTGAATGAAACTGCATATCTCTAGACACAAACCAGGTATACGAATATGAAATTAAAAAGAAGTGCAATCTGATTTTCAAACATTAATTGAATCGGTTGCAAGGACAACATTTTCCTTGAATCAAAAACCAACATAATTTAAAGTTATCATTTTAATGTAAAAAATCTTTGCATTTATATATTAATGCCTGTTTTCAGTTGTTTTTTTTTACTTGTAATTGACAGGATTATATATTCTGCCGCAAAATCATAAAAATAAGTTTATATTTTGCTGTAATTCATATTTTAACATTTTTTCTTGTTTACAAAATAATTTATTTTTTTTTTCAAACCAAGAATAGTGACATATGTTTTCTGTTATTTATTTTAAACGGTGTCTTATTGCCAGAAGAAGGGAAAAAGAATGTGCCAAGAGTAAAACACCCTGGCTAATCTTGTACACTTCTCGAACAGCACTACGCCGTAATCACAGCATAAGCCACACTCGTAATCGGCGTTAACGATGTTAACGAGGATTTGTGCGGAATAGTAAAAACTCAAAGTTTTAACTATATTTTTCTATAATGTCCAAACAATTAAACTTTATAAGATTGTGGGTCCAGTTCATAAAATTTCTTCAAGTCTTCTCTGTGTTCTCTCTAGTTTGCTCAATCATTAAAGAAAATGGATCTGTCTGGGCTAAAAGGTTTGTATTTTCTGTGCAAACGTACTTTGTCGGTAAGAAAGATCAGTAAGACGTAGTAATGTTAAGGACCCATGCTCTCGGCTTTTCTGTAGTGTTTGGCTGTTTGGTAAGACTGTGTTTCCTGAATGTAAGGGTATTGATTGTTGTAACCTAATGATATTTCTCATCTCAATGTACACTTATAAAGGCTACGTACACTATTGAACGATGTCTCCATGATAAAAAAATCAAGTATGATAAGAATAACATGTTATTCCTGTTTTAAGATGTTATGACAGTTATAATTGCACAGGCATTGATAAAAAGAAAATTATCAAAACATCTCGATAGGCAAAATGCAGTTACATCAAACTTTGCACAAATAAATGCTTCAAATTGTTTATTTTTTATATGTTAAGACAAGATAGAACAGTCGAGATTTTGATATATTTTTGTCTATAAGGTAGCAATGACAAAAGGAACGACGCCTGAAAATACACTTAGAGCCAATACCTATAATGAAATCGGCTTGTATATCCGGAGAGATGTGTTGGTAAATGTGGACATGTGTAAGGAATTCTATAATCCTCTGGTAAGAGATCTACATCGTGTAACACTATGCAGGCAAAATTGTATTGCTTCATCGCCTCTATAAATCCGATGTTCATAAGAAGTCCTCTATTAAATTGTGAGCTATGATCCTGAAAAGAATCACGGTTAACCTTATTCTAAGTTTCAATAAATGAAATATATTAATTTAAAAAGGTAAAATTGCTGGAAAATCTCAACACGCCTTTATTTTAATTTTGGACTGAATAATTATTCCTACGTTGACTATAAAAGATCATCTACTTAAGCTTTATTTCACAGACAGGTTTGTGTTGATTCGGCATTTTGCTGCAATACGTTTGATTTATATTGATAAAAGTGAAACCTGTTTCAAAACCCGACCCTGTTTTACTGGAGGACGCCCGAAACGTATTTAGACGTATGCTTTTTTTTAGGGATGGGAACGGTTATCCGGATAACCGAATATCCGAATAGTAAGATCGTATCCGGATACCATTCTCGTATCCGAATACCCTCAAATTCGTACGAATTTAGTTTCAATATTTTGTTCAATGTTTGTAAAATATAACTTGAACTGGTAAATCTTTCTAAAACACGCTACACTGCTTGCACTAATCTCGATACTGACATGGTTTTCCCAAGGCGTAACTCGACCAGGATGTCTCAGCAGGGTTGACAAAGAGGTGTTAATTGTTTGTATAGTGGTAAATTGGGAGACCGGAAGATCTGTATTCCAGACCGTGATCTTTTGTTTTGTTGATTGGTGTACCTTGAACAGAGCGTGTTAAATGACACCTGTCAAGTTGCAACAACTTGATTATTTTCGTTAACGAGAACAAACCTCAGATTATTGACAATTTATTGCAACAGAATTTTGAGCAAATATAATCTTGACAGTTTGTTATTTGACATGGCCGCATTAAAGACTTGAAAGGAAAAAATCATTTAACGTTAGTCGCCGATATTCAAAAATATTAGATGATGCAATTAACTATTACCATAACTTTTACATGTATTTTTAACCCGATACATGTGATTTATCGATAAATTGGTTACACAGCATTTGTTCATGTAGTTATTGTAAACTCTGTGTTTTTACATGTTCCGCTGCTGTACAGGCAGATTTTCGTATAATGAATCGCCTTGCATATGACTGCATATGACTATATGCGTATTTTTCGTTTAAAGAATATTATGTATGCGCTTGCAAGCGTCCACGTGAAATAAAACTCCAATTTTATCGAACCTTTTCTTGTACTTTTTCGCGGTAGCTAAATTTTTTTCAACTCGTTATTGACTTAAAAAGTTAAGTCGTTGGGTCCGAATTTTCACTTATATTTTGTTTCCGTGATATACCCGGTAGGTTGGTCGAGGACTCAAACGATCGAGATATAGTGTAACGTTTGTGCTTTTTAAATTTAAAATATTAAATCAGCAAAATTTTCTGTGGTCGATAAAATGATACGGTTATTCGGATATTATCCGGATACCGGACACGGTCATCCGAATAGTGATTTAGGTATCCGTTCCCATCCCTACTTTTTTTACGATTTTAAAACCCATAACGTAAATCTGCGTAGTATTTTAATGGCCGTTGATAAGCGTATGTTTGAATAAAGCATATACGAATTTGTCCGTTACAGGTATTTAACCTTTTAATGAAATTCGGAATTTTCAACCCGATTAAAGAACTGTAAACACGAAATCTAACGTTGCGCTCTTTCTTCTGTAAAACAGGTGGAATATGCATATAAAAAATAGTGCGTTAAAATCCCAAATCTCAACGATCTTTTTCGTAATGGGAGAAACCAAACCAAAAAATACGGGTTATCACTGGAAGACTGTAACGGAAAATTCCGTAAATCAATTTACCTAATTAACAGTCATTAATTTTTATGTCATTGCAAAAAATGTCATTTTTTAAGTAATTTTAAGGTAGATATAGATATTTTTTAACATAATGGATAACTGTTTTTGAGCCACTTTTTTATTTTGACCATAAAATATTTAGAAACAGCAACACTGTAATTAGATTTTTTTTCTTAAAATTTGACTTTTAAAAATCACTAATTTTCCTATCAGATTATCTAAGTCAAATGTACTCAATATCTTACTTAATGATATTTGAGAGAAAATATGCAATGCGTTCAAAGGACTAACAGATAAGTGTAAAAAATACTGATCGATGATTCCGTGTTTTCTAAATAGCAGGAAAAGTAAGGACTTTTTAATAAAAAGAAATAAAAATCAATGGGTTTCCGACGGAAAATCAGGGTCGGGTTTCGAAAAGCGGTTTTTTAAATATCCCCCCCACCCCCCTTAAAACAGGATCGGGTTTTGGGAAGTCAAAATTTTGTCACGTTTAAATACGTTATGGTCGTGGAAAAGATATAGGGCACGACACAGAAAAAGTGTCTTCTAAATGGAATTGTCCCTACTGGGTAGCGAACCCATAATTACGTTAAAAGCGCCTAGCCTAGCCATGCGATGCCGATTACGAAACCAATTGGCCTAAAAGCCCCTCAACGTTGATCGGCTAACCCTGAAAAACGAAATTATTACTTCTTGACATCGAAAACCGATAATTTACTAATAATAGTACCTACAATATGTACGGGGAGACTTTTTACGGCCGCCACAATGCAC
Source organism: Corbicula japonica (assembly GCA_038501625.1). Lineage (NCBI taxonomy): Eukaryota > Metazoa > Mollusca > Bivalvia > Venerida > Cyrenidae > Corbicula > Corbicula japonica. Next base: position 268,578 of record JAZAYU010000265.1, on the reverse strand, counting down.
ATATAGGTAAAAGTTGCCGTCCATTCTAAGAGTGCAGATAAAGTTGAGCTTACGCCATCACTCGATATGCATTTCATGGTAAAATACATATATGGGCAAGATCACATACAGTAAAACTTCGAAAACTCGAGCATCGAAAACTCGAGCACTCGGGAAATATCGAAGTAGTTTTGCTGGTCCCGGCAAATTTCTTTTATATTCTATATAAAAATACCACGGAAAACTCGAACTTCGAAAACTCGAAAACTCGAGGACAGGTGTCGGTCTGTGGAAGCATATTTCTTCTTTGTTTACATAGGAAAACTCGAGTAATAAAAACGACCGATAACATTTTCGCACCTTTCGGAAGTGATTGGTAAACGGTGACGCATTGTTTTCACATCTTGTGACGGGTTATATTGCTAGTTAATTGTTAATCGCCAGCGTCTATTGTGTTTTAATTGATCCGATTTAAAACAGGTTCTGATGAAAGAAAATAATTTTATGATCACTCGGTAGGCGGGTGCGTTGAGACGATAATTATTACAAATTAATTAGGACTAATATATCTCAATAAAAGAATATGAAAAGAGGCAGTTTTTATTTTTGTTAGTTCACTAGTAATTTTTACCTAATAATTTTTACAAGCGGATAAAAATAACGACGCACCGTTCGTAACGTAGTCAACAATAAGGCTACCAACATGTAATTATACGCCTTGACTGAAAACATTAGGACCTCATAAAGAAAAACCTCGAAAACTCGAGAACCATGGAAAACTCGAAAACTTTCAAAATCCCCCTGAATATTAGAGTTTTCGAAGTTTTCAGGTAGTAAGTTGTAAGTTCTATCCAATAAAAGTAACAACTGAAATGTCAAAATGTATAACCGTAGACATATACCCCGTGACTTTGAGAGTGTATGTAGGTTTACGGGGAAATATGAGTATGAGTTATTTCACCGAGACAACCTGCACTTGTTTGATGATATGTGAACCTGTTTGGGCAAGTGTGAGGTTTAATTTTTCCTTAATAAGATGTGAGAATCTGGTTTAAAACCCCAAAGGAAATTTGATTTGCCAACTGACCGTTGCAAGGCGATAACCCCAAGGGTTCTCTTTTCGGTAATTGTTTTTGGCGTCTTATTTGAATTGATATACTTATAACAACATGCTCTCTTTTCCTCTCTTCGTTTCGCTAGGTGGGGGGGGGGGGGGGGGAGTGTTGTGAGTGTTGCGATTCCCGATATGCATATTTCATTTTTATCTTAAAGCGTTAAGTTTTCCAATTTGAAAATTTGAAACTAGAATACGTTTGACAACATCTAGAACTACATTTTACTATTAAACTGTTGATCTTAATAGCAAACAAAGGATATGAAAGGAACGCAAATCACATCCCGTGACATGTCCCATAGCAAACACAAACAATAAAATAATATTATTGAAGATTGAGGTTTTTGAAACTGACAATATTAGAATACTTTTAAAAGATCTATTACTGCATTTAACGGGTCAACTATTGATCGTTATAGCCAAAATTTGAAAGGTACAAGAAGCAAACAAACATGATCGGATTAGCAGGCTTGATAAAAGCTCATTCGTATCTTAAAATATCTCACATTAACCAATAACAAATAAACAGATGGTAAAGATAAAGATATTTTAGCTTTTTTGTTGTTATTACTTAATACATATGTAATGACAAGCTTTAGAACGGTAAAAGTTTAAAAAACAGCGAAATTGAGAGGCTATATACAATTTTATTAAATAACTGTACGTTATTAGCCCTATAAAAAAGCATCTGCCACGTTCAATAATACGACGGCCTGCTTTATAACAGGGCCATTATCATTAACACTTCTCGGCCCAGGGCCGAGAAGTGTTATAGATATAAAGCCCACATCTGAAGCAATTCGATTGGCTTATAAGAAAGGGCCGAAAAAGTGATAAAGATTTTAGCAAGAAACTCTAGGAAATGGCAGCCATTTTGTTTTAACTCGCAAATAATTCTGGAGGTGCTTTTAACATTAAGATTATGTCGGGTAAGAGAAAGTTTCTGATATTGAGAGCTTACAGGAATCATAGTAGACAGTATGACATTTTGACCAATATTAGTTACGTAGTAATTAAATTTAATGAAAGTGATCAATCAATTACAAAGTGAAGATATATTAATGTTATAACTTGTAAGTACTTGTGGTTAATTAATAAAATTGTCAATAAATAAGTGATTTGATATTGGCCTTGTTATTTGTCCTCAGGTCAGTCGTATAAGCCCTCGGCCTTCGGCCTCGGGCCAATACGACTGCCCTCGGACAAATAACAGAACCATTATCAAATCACTTATTTATTAACATATAATATTGTCTGAAGCGGGGAGCGGTACAGTACAACGACAGCACCTAGTTATGCAATATTCCAAACAAAAATTCAAATAGTATGGAATTTACAATTAAAAATCAGTGCAAGTCAGGGTCAGTATTACAAATACAATAAATTTGTATTAAATAATTATGTGTAACCCAATTATGCCCATGGATTTTGTGTACATTTTACTTTTTGCCATTGGCAAGTAGATTTGCGAATTTAAAAAATCTAGAAATTATAATTTGAGCTGAAACGTAGATTAGAAAACTGAGATTAACAAATTAATGAACCAAAGAAAATGGTCTAACAGAAAATCCACGAACATGTTAAAATAGGCAAGAATATTACTTCTAAAGTAAACATGAACAAAAGTATCTTACCATTTCAACTACGAATATGCCATACATGATATTTTGCTTTTGAAGAAATGGATGTATGTGATTCAAAAATACTCGAAGGTGTTCTGCTCTGTCCCTGTATGGTACCAGAATGGCTACTCGACTTATGACCGTGGAGTTCGGCGGAACATATACACCACCAGATCTGAGGTTTGATCCGAGACGAGCTTCAAGGTTATCTAGATCTAAAAACATAAAACTTATGTTGACGTCATAACTTGAAATGATGACGTTACAACGTTGAGCAAACGATATATAGAGGATATTTGTTTGTTTTGAGTGGATATGGAATATATCACATCGAGAAGTGATACAATTAAATATTTTCACGAGCGCGTAGCGCGAGTGAAAATATAAAAATTGTATCACTTCGAGATGTGATATATTCCATATCCACTCAAAACAAACAAATTTTCTATTTATTTTATGCTAACTTCAATAAAAATAACAGTACTATTTTTTGGCTTACCAATATGTCGCGTATGAATACATTGACAGTTGTGTCAGGCAATACACAATCCGCCATATTGGATGAGAAATCGGAAAACAAGTGTGTTGAATTTTAACGATTTATTCCACTTGTGATCAATGACAAATAAAAACGATTCACAGGTTATTTGGATTAACGTTTTCTGATGATATTGGATAATATATTACCGAAGGTAATTATTGATTTTTGCTAAACTTGTTCATTTTTTCTGCCGGTCAATCATACACGCTGACATGTGGCGCGTGTAAACATTTTTAAACTGATCTTTAACATTAGATTGAAAACACATCGATTGAAAAAAATGTTTATTCACTAGAGTCCGAAATGTATTTAATTCTTTTCCACGTACGTGGTTCAATATCTGGAGATGAGGACCCGGATCAACAAACTGCAGTCTGAGTTACTGTGGTAAAAAATGTGTCAAACCAGGTTCTCATGTAAATAGTTTTATCAAAAAAAGTAGTTCGGCACAGTGACTGATATAGAATCTATATAAAGTAGTTCGGCACAGTGACTGATATAGAATCTATATAAAGTAGTTCGGCACAGTGACTGATATAGAATCTATATAAAGTAGTTCGGCACAGTGACTGATAAAGTAGTTCGGCACAGTGACTGATATAGAATCTGTATCAGTCACACTGTGAGTGATATGGAATATATTTCACTGATAGAACTCAGTATTTCATTGGTTAGCATAAAATAAAACTTGTTATTCATTTAGCGGTAAACGTCATTAATTATTGGGAAAATATGTGTTAGCATACAGTAATGGGAAAAAGTTTAATGACGGTATTTTTAATGCTGTTGAACAGCGACATTAACTACACGCGTTTTCAAAGTAACTCTTAGTAAAACGTACGATGTCACAAGACAAATCATTGTGCACAGTCCAATAGTTTGTGCATTGCGTTGTTGAAGCAACGCCCCGGACCGAATGTTTTCTTATAATAAATGAAGGTAGAAATTGCAAAGAAGGGCAAGACATTGATGTGCAATATAATATTTATTTAATCATTTGGTTATTATTACTGTTCTTTAAATTTTTTTTGTTATTTTTCGGTAAAGATGAAACTATTATCGGACATGAAATATTTTTCACTACTCATCTGACTTATGTTTTAATTATTTGCTTTAACCATTTAATAATCATAATAATACCACCTTTCCATATAGCGGTCGCAAACCTTCTATCGCAAAAGGCATATTATTAATAGGTTTGTTTACGTAAGTGCAGATTATCAGTCAGTCAAATAGCAACAAAGAAATGCGCGCATTTGTTGAAATCTTTACACATTTTATAACCATAGTATAGTTAATTAATTCAATACAGATTTTATTAGATTGCTGGTAATCCGTTGTTATCAACTGCGAACTTGATAATTAAAATACTTTATCATACAGGTTGTTTCAAAAGATAAGCTCACTAGTATATATGTTTACTTTAGCTTTGGATCGTAATACTGTTATTGCATTGCATGGTAAATGCCTAACGTATTCTTTGCACAGCCAAAATACTTTTAAAACATTAATATCGTTAACACACATTAAGAATATTAATCACCCAAACCAAGAATTAATCACATAATACAGATACTGTCTAATAAATGAAGCCCTTATACCAACGATCAACACGACAATGTTGCATTCAAAAGTATACAAATAGTCATTTGAAATATCTGCAGATTATGGCATTGTGAAGATTAAAATGTATGTACTCAATGACCATACTGAAATTTATAAGAGAGCAAGACCACGGTGATAAAAATGTAGTTTCTACGATTTTGTAATGTACTGTCCTAGAAACCATCATAAACTCGTAACCCCTTGCCACTACCATGCAAACAAAGAGATAAGCAAAGATATATAATGTAGAAAAGTTAAACACCAAGTATAAATAGCGCTGTGACATATCACGCATAAAGCCTCTTTTAGCCCCTGTCAAAATTCAATTTTGTTTCGTTTCGCCCATTGTTTTCTCGTTTAGGACAAACCCATTCTTTTATCTGGGGACAATTAGCCGCTGAACATGTAATGGTATATATCTGAAAATACCGCATTGAATGTTCCATGTTCACCGCCATTTGCTAGTGGTTGGAATCGGATGAGAAATATTTAATCGATTAATCGGCTTTCTTTATGACCTCTTTATAAAGGTCGATTGATTACGTATGTCTTTCTGATCTATTTTTTTTTAAATTTGATAAGTTACGTAAATATACTGAAAGGATAAAGAAACGCAGGGTAACATTTGTTCCGATATATTAAGAACGCGTTCTCCAAATAAAGTGAAACTTTGTGTATTGAGTTATTAGGTCATGATACACCTTAACATGTGTCGAAAGTGAATAAAACTTGTCTCCACTGCCTCAGTGTAAACCGTCGTGGAGCATGAGCTTTCGAACCTGCCTATCCAATTGTTACCCTGCGTTTCTTTATCCTTTCAGTATATATAATATTATTAATCAAGTGAATTCATTTTTGCCTTCTTATTGGGCCTCATGTAGTCATATTGGCCACAGAATTCACTTGAATAATGACATTTTTTTAATTAACAAAAATCTATAGTTATAGATTTTAAAATTACTAATTTACAAGCATGAAGAGATGAAGTGTTGATTCTTATTCACTATTTCAAATGTCTGGCAATCTTCAATCAGTCTACAAATGTGACCTGGTTGGTATTAGCTAACAAGGAGATGCAGATATGCAAATTGTTTCATTTTGAATAAATACAAAAACAACATTGCTATTCTGGCAGCTGTAGCAGCCAACTCTCTTGTTCATCCAGTCTGAATGTTTTTTATCCAGAACGAGTTTACTTCCTGACACATTCCATCCATGACTTTCACATGAACTACTCTATTTAAAATGTCTGTAGGTTATCCAAACTAAGCTTTGATCCTTTTTACATCAACATGCTTAATACACTTGCTCAAATCTAGAGTAATCCGTGAAAATTCGCTTTAGTTTCCTTCTTGCTGCTGACATCTGTGTTGTTGTTATACTACAGTAGCGAGTAAAACTCGAAGACTTCTATTACACAGAAAGATATAACCAAAAAGTGGCAACATAGACGTAACCGCTCTGCCGCTCTGGGTCACTTCAGATTTTTTTTCTAATGATTAAATGAAATGCCTTTTATGCAAAATTAAGGTTAACTCTCGCTACACTGTTCCGAAGTCAATTATAACAATTTTAAAGCTTAAATTGAAGACTGCTGTTGGCAACTGATCACAAATAAATAGTTATGTCAATGTCTTTTTAATGAAAAAGTGAGCAGTTTAAACTTAAGGTAAGTGTATGTGTTCTTTCAGTATAGATAAAGATAAATTATCTTTATCAACAAACAGGTTGAATGTTATATGTGAATAAAGCGTTTTTTTTTTCAAATGCCCGTTCAATTATTTCGTCAAGCGTATCAATTCTTTGACGTTTTTAAAGTATCATTCTGTCATTCTGCCCAGAAGCCCGAACATATCACGACAATGTTCATATCATGTTTAAAACCAAAGCAAACCAAATTGATCGGTTTCGTACAATTGAGACGTGGTCATAAAGTGTCCCTCCAATTCACATGATGCGTATGAAACTCAGCAACATCGTAAGTCAGATAATAAACAACGCAGCCTATCGCTATCGAGTGTAATTTGCCAAGCGAACATTTGTAGATATACTAGTATATATGATAGATTCGAAATTGAAAGACATTTATACTTCATTTTATATGTTGCCGTCATGTAATCATTTTCCTTTTAAGGAATTTATGCGAAAACGAGTCAAAACGACACCAACAGTAAAGACCGTATACCAATACATTGATATCCAAGAAAATAATCATTCCGCCACTAAAAGAAGACTTTTCGGCTTTATGGCTGAACGGGATAAGCCTCCGATTACAGTAGAAAACAGATCTATAGTCTCAACCAGGCTCCTGCTAAAGGTAACTGTTGGACTTTGATCAGAACAATACGTTTGTTGCAGGGAATTTGTACCTATCACCGATGCGGCAGACGGATCAATGGATGAGGTGAATACATTGCTCAAAAGTTCTAAGTGCATCCTTGTTAAATGTTGATTTTTCAAATTATTTGATTGAATCTTTCAAATAGTGTAAATCACAACAAAGGAGTATCAATATTTGTGTCGCTTGCGATAGCAGGTAGACACATAGGGATGCTATTGTCCGGCGGCGTCGTCGTCGGTGCCGTGGTCCGGTAGTCCCCCAAGTTTAATCTGAAACTTAATGTTGCCTAAAACTTTGAAAGTACTTGTCCTATTCACTTCATACTTGGAATATATCATCAGCACAAACAATGCCATCTGTGACGGCAAGAATGATAACTCCAGTTTCAATATTTTTTTAGTTATGCCCCTTTCAAATGCAACGTTAACCTGAAACTTAATGTTGCCTATAACTTTGAAAGTACTTGTCCTATTCAGTTCTTACTAGGAATATATCATCAGCATGAACAATGCCATCAGTGACAACAAGAACGATAACTCCAGTTTCAATATTTTTTGAGTTATGCCCCTTTCAAATGCAACTTTAATCTGAAACTTTATGTTGCCTTAACTTTGAAAGTACTTGTCCTATTCACGTCATACTTGGGATATATCAATAGCATGAACAATGCCATCTGTGACAAAAAGAATGATAACTCCAGTTTCAATAATTTGGAGTTATGCCCCTTTCAAATGCCACTTTAACATGAAACCTAATGTTGCCTATAACTTGGAAAGTACTTGTCCTATTCACTTCATACTTGGAATTATTGATGTGCCGATGATCGGAACACATCGATTAGCGAAGTGTAATTGCTTCTCTATGTCGATGATCGATGCCGTTCTCTCATAATCGATTAACAGTTGAGACATGCGCAGTGTTAGAGTCAAAATATAAAGGTATGGGTTCCGGCTTATATACCGACCATAAAGGGAAATCACTTTAAAAATTTACAATTAAAACGGCGACCCGACTCGAGTGATTTACGAGAACCCAGGCAAGAAAACTTAATCAGAACTGTGCAAGCACTTTAGATTCTACAAGATATTAACGAAGAACTTCGCCGCACAGAAAAAACCTAGACCTAACAGAAGGCATTTGCAGAATTTGTTGCAAAGAGTACAAAAATACAGGCAACAAACAAAACCCCAAAATTGCGCCGATTTTGTCGAGCGTCTGAGTTGCGTAGCTATATGACGATGGTAAAAATTCTTCGAATAAATATGTATTGCATTTACTATACATCTTAAGTTAGTATCTTGTGTCTTCAGCCTTAAATCAGTATATTATTCATAGGAATTGAGAATTCACGTGTCGGATCTAGAGAGGTACATTTCAGTTGCACAAACCTTTTTGGGCAGCAATGATTTTGATTCAGTTTTCGGTCAGAAAGTTTGAAATTATTAGTATCCAGTAATTATGTAAGCTACTGATCTAAGACCATTTGTAAACCTAACACTGCGTAAATTAAGAAACCGATTATAATCGTGAAATCGCATCGGAAAGGGCAACCGATTCCAACCGATGATCGATTAGGATTTGCAACCGATTTCCCAACACTACTTGGAATACATTATCAGCATGATCAACAACATTGGTAACAAAAAGAATCATAACTCCTGTTTGATTATATTTTGAGTTATGCCCCTTTCAAATGCAACTTTAACATGAAACTTAATGTTTACTTTAACTTTGAAAATTCACTTGATATTCGAAATAAATCATCTTCATGAACAGCGTCATTATGAAGAACAATAATGATAACTCCTGCTTGACTACTTTATGAGTTGTTCCCCTTTAATATACAACTTTAACATGAAACTTAATGTTGCCTATAACTTTAAAAGTACTTGTCCTATTCAATCTTTGAATATATCATCTTCATGAACAACAACACCATTGGTTAAAACAAGAATCATAACTCCTGATTGACTTTTTTTTTCAAATGCAAATTTCACATGAAACTTAATGTTGCATATTATTTGAAAGTACTTGCCCTATTCATTGAATACTTGGATTGTATCATCAACGTGAACAGTGCCATCGACAACTACAAAAATTATAACTCCTGTTTGAATATTTTATGAGTTATGTCCCTTTCAAATGCAACTTTAAAATGAAACTTAATGTTGCCAATAACTTTGAAAGTTCTTGTTCTATTCACTTCGTACTTGGAATATATCATCAGCACAAACAATGCCATCTGTGATGACAAGAATGAAACTTAGTGTTACCTTTAAAATGGAAAGTACTTGTTTAATTCCCTTAATACTTTGTAAAACTCATCTGCGTGCACAAATCAATTTTTGAAGATGATAACTCGGGTTTCACCATTATTATAGTTATTCCCCTTTTCAATGCAATTTAGATGACACATGTGTTCTGTGGTGTAGTATTGAAATCAACTTGAATAAAATATTTTATTATATATGATTAAACATAGGCCCACATTTCAACTTTTTCCATGCAGGCGACACATGTGTTCCGCGGAACACAACATTCTAGTCTATTAACGCAAACCAACAAATTTAAATCTGCTTAACGAGATTAAAAAAAATAACATAACATTTTTGCTCGCTTGTACTCAGAAAGATATTCTCAAGTTAATAATCATTGCACTTGCTATCATTTGGGATCATTTTCTCATTTTTGTACCATTTAATTTTGATGCAATTTTAAAGGAAATGCTGTAGTTTGCCATTTCATTGCACTGAAATAACTTACTGTGGCTTAGTAATGATCTGCTGGGCACGAACGATGGACCAACATACTCCCCCGTTTTATCCATGACGTTTTCAACTGAATTTCAAGGAGAAAATTCCATTTTTCACACATTGTTGTGTGCCATATGCTTTTGAATGGTCTAGCAATATGCGGCGATGCAATTCTCTATAATAGATGTTTAACAGCCGTTTTTTTAAACGAAAAATGTATTCATTTCGATACAATTGACCAGTATTCGGACACGCTTTTGAATATTTCAGACCAAATAAACGTCATTTTCGAATAACTCGATTATGAAGTTTATTGAATTAATTATTAACTGTAAGAAAATAATTTTCGATTGCCGCCCATTGGATAACGCATAAATAGCGTATGCGGACGTAAATGACGATGATGAAACATATGCACAGTTTTCAAAAAATAATTATTGCTTGATCATTATTTACATAATGTCAAACTTTCTTTTAATTAGATTATATTTACTTTGAGATATTTACAATTGAAACGTGTGCACTTAGAACTTTTGACAAGTGTAGATATTTAGTCTGACCTAGTTTGCCAGGGAAGACCTTTGTGAAAAAGAGATAAAAAATGCGGACAAATGTTACCGTACCAAATCGCTAAGACGTATACTTCCCGCAGACACAATTACGCATAATGCAGCTCCAATAAACGTATGAAATAATAATTTACTAAAAGACTTTTCAAATCCGAATGCAGAATCTTCATTACAATATACTCACCATCGAACATAATTTCCACAGCTGTATCCATGTTAAACGCAGTCATTTGTGAAAGGGTGGTAAAAATCATGTACATTAAGCAAAACACAAATGTTACACAAAACACAAGCACCGTGTACGCGGAAAAAATCCTCTTTCGGCGAGTGTTTACACATCTTAATTAGTCAACACAACTGCATCGATAAAAATTAATTTTAGCAGCACGATGACGCGGCGCATTAAAAGCAAACTAATCAGCCGATAGTTAAAATGAAAACATAAAGTTTCAAAGATCAATACTTTTTATAAATTGTTTTACGGGTATTTGAAACTATTTGCCCAATCCTTGACTGATAACATTGAATGCGCTTGGGTTTCCGTTATCAAAAGATTACATTCATTCTTTAAGGTATGGCACTTTTCGTCATTGGATTGTCATCATTGAAATGAAATAAATTTAAAAATCGCTCTTACTACAAAATGCAATTCAATAAAGCGTTGTTCCAAATAAATGTTATTAATTATTATATTATTTTTCCCATAGGCTAAAACAGTAAAGAGAAATAGCTAGATCTCTTTTTTAAATTCCAAATATTCTATACTTATCCAAACACAAAAACGTTAGCTACACAAAACATAAATTTAAATGCCCGCATGAGTAAAATGTTTCTGACAAAAAATTAAGAGGTCCTTTTGTCTAGCAAATGTAAACAATATGAAATATTTTTAAATGTGTTTGACCTTGATACATCACTGTACACCCTAGTCGCGTAAATAGATGAACAGAAAATCGAACAATGCTCATGTCTCTTGTCATTATTGAAAGTTATCGTTGACCGTACCATTACTAGTGTTGGGATTTAAATTATTTTATGCTTAGTTTTGTGTTTGGATGTAAATAGAATTATAGGGAATTTTTTTGTTAGAAACATGTATGTTTCTTTACTTTTTTACTTTATTAACATATTTATAATAAAGATACATAATCATGATTAATTACATTGTGCATTACATTGCGCATAGTTTTATTAAAATGCATTTTGCCGTTATGGAAGATACTTTTATATTTTTATTTTTTATCGATGATAGCACCTTAACTTGGCGCTTGTGATAGGGAATATTTGTTGAAATTGTAATAAATAAACTTGCGAAGGTTTATGATGTCCGTTAATGGTCCTTGATAACATGATTTTGGCTACAAACCTTTTGGAATAAATTAATGACACATTTGGAAATACGGTTTTCCAACTTAGATAAACTATTACTTCCCGCTACTGACTCATTTTTAAGAATCTCGTAAAAACATGTCCATATTGATCAGGGATAATAAATGATCAAATATTTTTGATATCGTACAGTTGAACCAGCCTTTACAACCATTTGCATTTAACAGCCACCTGCCTTTAACAGCCATCTTAATTATGTCCTAAATTGCCAGTTTATTCTTATTTTCAACCTGTCTTAAACAGCCACTTCAAATGGTATGCAGACGCATTTTGGTTTTCCTTGGGTGGTTGCTTAAAACAGGTATGACTGTATGCATATCTCGAGTGTAGCTTTATCTAGCTCTTTGCAGATCTTAGCATCGCCTATAATTTAGAACAAGGAAGCCTTTTGTGACGGAAATATTTAAAGTTCACATCTTCCCTACTCAGACCAAGGAAAAATAGAAAAAGTGAGAATGTGTATATAATTTGAACAATATCATAAGGCAAGCAGAAATTAATAATATATTGGAACTTGAGAGACCTACTAAAGATACAAAGCTTACTTGATTGAGTTTGGTTTTAAGAATAGGCTTACATAATATTTTCTGCTGTAAATGTACGTTTGAAATGTTTTATAGTAACTTTTACAGATTAAAACGCTGTTTAAGTAAATTCTCACAATTGTTCTAGAATATCTCAGAAATTGAAAATTATCAAGAGTAGCCACATACACAATTGAAGATCTCCTCAAGTAAACAAATAGAGGGGCGAATAAAAATAATATGTTAAAGTGAAATATGTATATCAGGTTTGAAGATTATAAAGCTGAGCATGGAAACCAGTCTCAAATCTCAAGCATCTGATTGGCTGAAATGGCGACCAGTCGCCATTTCAGCCAATCAGATGCTTGAGATTTGAGACCTGTTTCCATGCTCAGCTTTATAACCTTGGTACCAGGAAAAGCCACACTCAGAAAACTCAGCCTTCCCACGCAGCAGAAAAGAAAAGATAGAATGAGAGCATATGCTTAAAACAATTACAACGTTCAAATAAGACACTACAAACAATTAACGAAAAAGAGAACTCTTGGGGTTACCGCCTTTGAATGGTTAGTGGCAAAACAATTAGCCACCTGGGGGTTTAAACCTGGTTCTAGGGCGCACCAACCTCACACTTTGCCAACGGGTTCTAATATCAACAAACAAGTACAAGTTGTCTTGGTGAAATAACCCCAACCCATCAATCAGCTTAACAATGTTGCATGCAAAAACACACAAACATAATGTTGAAAACAAAAAGTTCAAAAACGACTAAAGTTTAAGAACAGGTAGAAATCTCGTGCCAATTCTGGTAGATCACAAAAGAAAAATAGGTTGTTGTTTTGAATAATTTTAGAAGAATTAGATTCTTACCAAAAATAATGAAAAAGCTGATGACAGTATGAATTTCAATAGTTATGGTGATCATGAGTTGCTCTTTTTCACTGGTTTTAACTGTTACAGTCTATTAATTTTTAATATTCCAACCTTGCTCTGTTTTCGCAATCTCATCGATGGCATCTGCACGTTTACACATCCATCGATCAATTGCCGCGTCATGTACTCTAATGCTTCGATAGGAAAACTTTTTAGAACTTGCAAATAAAAAAAACGTTTTATTAAATAATTGTGCAGATTATATTTATTATTTCAGTCTGTGTTTTATTATTGTGTTTACTGCCGAATAATGCACACATTTGACGCAACATTCGGCAATGCTGTTCTAAGAATTAACCACCCACAGAACAACTGAATAGAACCCATTTTGTATCTTATTGATTTGTTTATTCTTCTATTTGTTAATAGATTATGATTAAAGCAATTTTATACCGTTAATTCATTGTTATCCTCTAATTTTTGCTTGGAAGGTAATAGGAGTTAACGAATATTAACAAACATTATAATGAAGTATAAACATAAGCTTAATGCGGTGAATAATTTGATAAATATGAGTGAAAGATCACTACTTTGAAGTAGATAAAAATGGAACTCGACGAATATAAAGTTTCATATATTGCAGACTCGTTTTGATTCAGCATTTTCATGGGCAGTAATGGAAACGCATATTACTGCCTTCGCCGCCTAGCCCCGGGTTTCTTTTATCTTATTATAATGTGATCTCTACCTTTCGTAAAAAAGATAAACTAATCTCAAATATCACCAGGCTCGGTATGATTTAGCCTGTTCATAAGCAGTTATAGAAATACATATTACTGTTCACGCCGGCTAGCCCCGGGTTAAGCGCAACTCAATATTAAAAAATAACTGTCGTGCTCAACAGTCAAGAAAGGGGGTAACTTATAACAGCACTGAGTGTATGTACGTGGCACGTTTAACGACCGCCACACTGCAAAAACAACACTACTGTGGTATTTAAATAGATGGAAAAAGGAAAATTTAAAGCCATCAAATACAACAAATATCAAAACATTACAGGCTCGGTTTGCTCTTGAGCTTTAATGTAAATGCATATTTCGGGACTTGACGGTATCAATATTCTCTATTTCTTGCTTAGTGTGGTTGTTTCTGATATGCGTATTTTCAAACATTTTATATGCAGAAATTGTCCAGTCTACTCGTGAAAGGTACATCATGGACGGCCTTAATAGGTAAAAAAAGTACACTTAACACGCCAAGGAATATCGAACGCTTTACACATGGGTTTATTCAACCGAAATGATGGAAAAACGAATATATTTATTTTTTTCTTTTATTTGACATCAAAAGTCTATAAAATTTTCTGTTGAGTGTGACTTTTAAATATAGCTTTTTTATTGGTAGTGCCATAAAGCTCACGGAAGCTTCGCTTAACCATCTGTACACTAAATTGCGATATTTGAAGAGGGAATTCTAGACAATTTGTAATATATATGTAAATGTAATTATTTGCAAATTTTCTTCTCATCGGCGAAAGAATCTTGAAAATCGGACTATAACTATTGCCGTCTGATGTTGCTGATTTGATGGTATTGTTTGCATCCAATTTAAATGGTAACCATTAAATTTAAATGGTGACATAATCAGTTCTTGTGCACAAATATGAATATAAATTCGAATATATGTAATCCCCATACTCTATCAAGTTATTTCTATTTGTAATATTAGAAGTCACAATAAATATGATTTAAGTGGATTCCGTAAATTGTTGTTAGATTTTTTCTGTAATACCAAATATTAACAAACACATTAATTGTGCTCATACGTTGATGATGTCACGGCTTCCTGCATAATTTGATAAATATTGAACCGACAATTCCTCAGCAACAACTAGTAATGGAGGGATGTTAAAATTCTTTTCGAACTTTGCTTAGTTTCAAAATGCCTTTATTTTCCAAAATATCACTTTATTTGGGAACAGGAAACACAGTTTCTTTTTATGAAATAAGATAGCCACTAAATGTACAATAAATTTGATCATGGAAACCAGACAGGTCAAGACCATAATACGCCTTCACATAAATTGTATCCCCAATGTGAAGATAAAAAACAACAGAATTACTTCCGGTCGCAGAATAACCCGGAGTGTGACTGGACAATGACATCACGTACCTGAAAGAAGTACAGCCTACATTAAATGTTGTGTTTCATTAAAGAAAAAGAATAGATGCACTGCATCAGTAGTGAAGTCCTATTGATGACCTATTAATGGACTCTCTAAAATCTAATTAAACCATAATAATTACATCTTCCATTTTGATGTGTTCACAGGACTGCCGAATGTGATCCCACCAAAAATCAATTATGTTCAAAGTATCTTACAGTTTTACTAGAATTAGGGGAAAAGTTTGACATACATGTACGTATTTGTCAAAATTAAAGAGACAAAATAACACATCTTTTTTTCCTATTTCTATTAACAATGGCTTTAACGCACATGATCTCATTGTCTGTGCATAGATCTTTTACAAACCGCAGTATTAAGTTTTAAATATATATTTCTCAAAATAAAAACAATACCTTTTAAACAATAACAGCTCACGAAAATGTTTACCGTAAGTTATGGTACAAGTCCAGTCGAACATTTCCATTTCTCTTTCCAGTTGCATGAAAATTGAATTCGTAAACCCCAGATCTCGGAGCTGTAAAGTATCCATTGTTTGGATTGTAAATATTGTGCGTATTTACAAATATGTGATCAAAAACAACTCTTCTTCCTCCAGCAACAAACGCATTGTGTGATAGACCCGCAGAAAATGCAATGGCATTGTCAGCTAAATGTGGTAAGATGTGTTAAGGTTACTGTTTTTTTTGTATTTCGTTAAACCAGCATGTTCATTTATAGGCTTGAACACATTTTAAAGCTCTCAGTATTGTAAGTTGTTATATGTACAGTCATGAAGTTTAAAGCTGCAAATTCACAGTCTTATAATTATGTGGTTAATGGTCATTGCCTAACTATATAATGCTTATTCCTGACTGAACAGGTACTAATGACACTGACTGTTTGGACTTAGGATCTGATAAGGGTAAATTGAGTTTTACTGCGTTAGCTATGCATCAATATCGTTGGCTTTAAATATATTCACTCGTAAGTAGATATATGAAAAAACCTAACAATTTACTTTTTTTACATTTTTTCTGAAATCTAAATGAATTTTAATATTGAATACACTTAATATATTCGTCCTTGATACATGATAAGGGAAACTTTAATACATGTTGACTGTGAAAATGGAATTGACTTGTATCAGTTTGACTTTTACATTTTTTAATTTCAATACACATTTCATTATCTGTTCTTACCCAGTTGCGCACCCGAGAAAGTTGATTATAGCTCGTCTTTCCGGCCATACAGGTCGTCATACCGACCGTTGCGGGCCTTAACGAAAACAGCATCAGCTCGGGATAGGCGCAAAATAACTGTATTGCCAGCAGTTGCCCAGTCGTTACTAGTACGTCCATAGATTGAGCAAATATACTGGTTTTCGTGGTAGAGATCCTGCCAAAATTCCTTTGCTTGTTGTGCTAAACTAAATGTGAAATACGCATATTATATTTTCATGTTTCGATCAATGAGAAACAGGATTTGATCAAACTGAAATGATCAGTATAATAAAGCAGTTGCGCCCTGTTCTTATTTACACTAAACAAACATCTCTTTCTGAGTCTTTGATAATGAAAATCGGTCCAGATCAACAGAAATTACACAAATGTGTTTTCAAAAAATATTAAGTTTTAGTAAAATCATTGAAATTCTGATGTTAATCAAATGTGTTTACGAAAAATATTAAGTTTGAGTAACAGCATAGAAATTCTGATGTAAATCTTCCCACTATTTAAAAGGTATGTGATTGAATTTTTTCAGTCATTGCTATCGTGTTGTAATGTCAAAGTAAAAACTTTGATGTTAGTATATTTGACGTCGTTTATTTCCATGTTACAAAATGAAGGCATTTTTATTATTTAAGGTTAACCAAAATTAATAACAAACATATTTGTTGAAGTACATTCCTTGTTTTAATCCTGTTTTAAATTCTTGTTTCTTATCGTTAGCACCAGCACTTGATAGACTGTGCCACCGTTTTTATTCTTTTAGAATATGAAGGAACGAGTGTTGTTTTGGTAACATGCTGTAATGCGGTAATGATTTAACAGATTTCCATGTAAAGATATTTAAATTAACGTCATAAAATTATCTGAGTTTTAATGTAGTCGGATTTTCAAGTTCCTAAGTTTAGGAAGGGGATTTTTTTTATATTTGCACAATAATATTCCTTTAAATAAATGATAGATATTTTATTTGTGTTTTCCTCTGAGTCTTAAATACATGGGTGTATTATTTTTAAACATATCGTCATTCAGACAACACATTTCATAATGTTAATTACATTTAGAGTGTGACAACTGTAGGCATGTTTGATGTAAGTTAGTTTTATGTTTAGTCCTTAACACATTCACGAAATCATGATATTGTCTTTAATTAACACATATTAATATTTTACTCACCTAAAGAAATGAAAGATATATAAGCCATCTGACGGTGCCGTAAAAATTCCGTTCTTCTTGTTATAGCAATTGTTGACGTCAGTGATGACGTTGGTATACACAGTGTTTGTCCGCCAAGAACACGAAGATCTTCGTTTAAAGAAACAGAGAACCCTGCACGCCATGTCATATGAGAACCTTGATAAAATAAAAAATAGATAGATGAATGGATAAAAGGAAGTTGCGGGAATGGCAGTGTGTAAGTGACATAGTATAAATAGTCCGTATTTTGATTTATTTAATCCGGTCGAATTATCACCTTTTGGGTTGTTAGTCAAGAATCGGTTTTCATTTTAATGAACACACGTGAAATGAGATGATTAACATAGACACACTGTCTTAACCGGTCGTTAGTAAATGTTTGCGGTTTTTTTTGCAATTTTGGCTAAAAAGAAACTCCTTGTAGAAAGGTCTTTGCTAAAGAGTTGTATTGAAATATATAAAGTTCATAGTGTAAAAAAGTTTGATAAAACATAAAAAAACTACTAGCAGAAAGGTCAGCGCATAAGTATTGAATTGAATTGAACAAGATGCAGTTCCCGACGAAAACAACGTTTAATAAGACTTGATTTATACAAAGCACCGCAAGTATTCTATGTGTTACCCACCAGCAGAAGAGGCGAACAAGCCAGAGATTTTACACATTTAGGTAATTTATCTTTAATCATTGAAATAATGTCGTTTTTGTTTGTTTGTTAAATCAAAGGAAAACAATCAGTGACCGATAACCACTTATTAATCAAAAGTCAATGCATCATTTGTGTAAAAAATTTGATTTCAACCAATAAAAGGAATGATGATTTATTAAACATGTTAAAGATGTTAAGAAATAAATTGAGATACTTATATAAATATCTGAAAGACCTTTATATCATAATTACAATATAAAATAAAGATCGAATAAGACCAAAATCAGGGACCGAAAACCACTATTTTCCGACCGAAAACCTTTAACTAACGTATAATTTATGTAAAAAGTTGGATTTTAATCATTTAAGCGAACGGTATTTTAAAGAAGATATGAAGGAAACACTGATATATCAAAGTGTTACAGTATTATGTATGAATTCAATAAAAATTTTAATTACATCGATCGATATGCAATCCGCGAATATATATTATTTTCGGATAAAAATCTAATGCATTTTAAACTTTATTTAATTAATATACACATGATAAACAAATTTAAGGTGAAATATTTTTGATTCAGAAAAATTAAGAAAACCTTAAAACTAAAATGTCATAATAGCACTAAGTACTGTTTATACTTTTAAATAAAATTGCAAGCTCTAAAAATTAAAATCTAACACTACGACAACGACAAATGCTACTATTTCTATTACAACTGCGGCTGATCAAAACAAGATAATCATTTAGCTTTTTATAATGCTGTTAAGTATATGACATAATAAAATGACACGCGTCCCGACGAGGACCCCTAATCTCCAATAAACAGTTACTGGATGACAATAAACAGCTTATCATTCAAAGGCGACTATAGGTCGACCAAGCTAAATTGGCGATGTTTACAATTATTAATAGACTGTAAACACAGTTGAAGGCAAATTTACGCGTTAAAATTATTATTTTGCGTGCTTTTATCACATCGCCAGACAGCTCAGTTGTTTACGCATCCGAATGGCATAGGTCTAGCATTTTTTCGACACGGGTTCGATTCACACTGACACACGGCTTTTGATGAAATATTTAAATATTTTAGATTTATATTTTTTAACTTTTTATTGCAGTCATTTAAAAGTATTTTATGTGTTTTGCTTCAGTTTCTTTTATCGCAGAAAAAATAATTGTGTAAAAAAAATATTTAAAAAATGTAAAGAAAAATATGTTTGGAACCTACAACCTATAACAACGATGCTACCATTGCATTTTAAATGACTGCGTCTTAGACCACTCGGCTAATGGGGCATGTATTGAAAGCTTTACGCTTTGTATTAAACAACGATGGAAATACTAATTCATTGTTTACATGTAATGTCAATGTAAACACGCAGATGTAAACATGCCAAATTATCGTTGCCTAATAATACAATGCACCTTTGTGATTAGACAATTATGTAAAATAAATAAATATTTAAGATCTTGACAACAAATTTGATTATAAATTTTATATAGATGTACCTAATTCTAAATTGATTAAAGAATAGAAGTTGAAATGTATAATTTAAAGAATCGCATAACAATAACAGGACTATAATTATTTGATTATCTAATTATATTATTATATACAGTCAAATAAATAGAAACGCAACTTCTCTAAACACTACATATACTTCGAGTTAAAAGTACTTGCGTTTTTTAATTCGTTTTAGTACATGTAGATGAAATTCTAGATATAAAAAACATTGCGTGTAAAACAATGGCAATCGAATACAAGCGGCTTCTTTAGATCTTGTATTTTTTTGTAATTGGATTTAAAAAAAAATAAAGACACGCGAATTATTTAGAACTTGTTATTCTTTTCATTTGAAATTGGAGGTGCGAAGACAAACACAATTACATCTATTCATTCAAACGGACAATACCGGACAATGCAAAATTATCAGTTGCATTGATTTCTTATTTCTTTATATGTGCAATGATTTGCTTTAATGAAATGTAATAACAATACAATCATTTTAAACTTAGACAATTTTTATCTTTTTTTAAAAAATATTAAACAGTTTAATATCAGCCAGGTCTTTTTTGGCACGACTGGTCTTCAATTTAAGGCTTTATTCTGAAATTAAAAATATTTAACTTAAAATTCATATCTACTTTATACATTGACTTTTGATTAAGAAGTTGTTTTCGGTTCCTCTTTTGGTCTTAATGATCGGTATTTAACCATTTATTTTCATAATATCCTTATAAAATCATTCATTTTAATGATTTTATTTGGGATTTATATCTAAATTTTACACTGAGTTTTGTTTAAGAAGTGCTTTTCGGTCGACATATAGTGGTTTTCGGTCCCTGTTCTGGTCATTGACTTTTGAATAAGAAGTTGTTTTTGGTCCCTCTTTTGGTCTTTATTTATCTTAATGATCGGTATTTAACCATTTTTTTTCTAAGATTCTTTTAAAATCATTTTCATTTACATGATTAAATTTGGAATTTATATCTAAATTATACATTGACTTTTTTAAGAAGTGGTTTTTCGGTCGACTTATAGTGTTTTTCGGTCCCTGATTTGGTCTTATTCGGTCTAATTTTCATACAGTCTTAAAATATCATTCATTTTATCAATTATAATTTACATTTATACATAAATTATACATTTAAGTTGGCTTATAAAGTGGTTTTCGGTCCCTTTTTTGTTCTTATTCGGTCTTTTTCGGTGTTATTCGGTCTTTTTCGGTTGTTTTCGGTGATTCTATGCACCGATCCAATGATATTAAAGGATTGAAAAGGGGTATTCCCACACTGATTTCCTTCATCCATGAAAGAATCAGTTGAAGAAAGCGAGAACAACGAACTTCGTGTTCAAACGGCTTAACTTGGTTTTCTTCGCTGTTTCATAGTAAATTCTTACCGTATATCCGGCCGCCCGTGGGCGAGCCGGGAAAATTTTATTAGCCCGAACTAATGCTTCAAATTTGTTTTTTCTTTCATACAAGAGCGGGTAAAATTGAAGTAATGCCGCTTTAAACATCCAATACAATAGTGTACATGAATAACTGATTATTGATCAGAAGAAAGTCACGTGACACTATGGTTATATAACCAAAAATGATGTTATGTTTGATATGGTTGGCGATTTGAATAATTTTCAGTGCTAATTACAAAAGAAAATGGCGATATCAAGTTTGTAAAACGTTTTGCTCATATTTAAACAAATTTCTCTGCCACATTGACAATCTAGTTATCCTTAACGTCCCACGGTGAACAGGGAACAGTTGGTGCAGTATGTACAGTCAGATATGTTTCTTTTCATTCAAAACATTTTGACGTGATCAAAGATATTATCGTCCAATTTTTCAAAAACTGTCGGCATAAACCTTAGCGCAAAATGAGTTTATAATAGGGATAATATTTTGATATAACAAAGATGTTACATTTTCACCCAATTAAGCACTGAACAACAATATTTTGAAGTACTCTCACATTATATCTTTGTCACCATTCTTTATCTGTTGAAATATAGTTCATGATAAAGCGCAATTTTCATTTTGATCCGTTAGAAGAAAAGACAACTTACAGTAAGTTTAAATGCAGAAATAGAAACACGTTTTATCTCGAATTTCTGTTAAAATGATACATACCTATAGAAATTATTGAAGCAATGAAATAAACACATGTTCCCAAATAGACGAAATCCATTGCTGATTAAATGTTCGTGTTCTCTACATGAGAATATTCCTAATGCAAACAATCGTGATCTGTTTCTAAAAATACACGCTAGGAAAACCACTATTTTATTGATTAAATGATAATATCATAGGAGGTCGAAAACCTTCAATAACATTTTTGAAATTCCTGTATCACGACACCTAAGCAGACGCCTTTTTATTTTAATTATTTGAATTATGTTCCGTTTTGGTTTCGATTCAATATGAAGAGCGTGCATTATGTTGCCTACAAATTATGACAACAAAATATATATGGTATAATAGTATGACAACTTGTTGATAAATATCATAACATTATTCAGCGCAAACAACCGATTATTTAGCCCATTTAACGCATATGGAGTATAAAGAGAGTATTCGGCGAAGAATGAGGTATCTCAACCCGAGGGTAATGCTTTCCAGACGGAAACGAGGCTCTCGATCTTCGCCGAATACCAATGATTGATTATTTTCCTCACTTACTAGACAAAAAAATATAAACTAATTTCCACAAAATAGTTACAAACGCAACAGTTTTCGGGAACTATCCTTTTGCGTAACTTCCAGTTTGTAACGGTAAAGCGGCCATTACGTCACAAATACATATTCCTGTCCATCAAAGTTTTAATCACACGTGATGAGTGGGCCTAAAACGAAATTTCTTACCTGAAGACTGTATTTAATAAATGTAATCAAACGGATTAATTACAGAAAGGTTTTGTGTAATTCATAACTATTCTTTTGAACCAGTTAGTAAAAATGAACTCTAACACTAGTGTCTATTACAATGTGTGAAACACAACCAGTACACATGGCGTCCAATGGCGAACAAAAACTGGGTCAAGAAAGTCCAAGACTTGTCATGAACAGATATTATTCAACTGTTTATTCAAGACGCGGTCGTTCTGGCTGTTCAACGTTCAAAGTGATGTTGAATGTTCCGCCGTAAATATTGTAACCACAGAAAAAAGCACGGTAATGGCTGCTAATGTCTATACAGGCAGTTTCATGAATTTGTGGTGGATTTGAAATTGGGACATCAGGATTTCTGTTTCCGGCGGTATTTGAGATTTCCTGTAGTGGATTCTTGTTATTAGAACGAATGGATGGCATCTGCTGTTGCTTCTTGTTGGACAGTGTCCTGTAATTATTCAGAGATTGAGGGTTGCTGTGACCTGTCACATGGATGGCCTGGGTGTCTGGGACATTGTTGTCAAGAAGTTCCTGGCATAAGTGCTTTCTGACACTGGTGTTTGACAGGCGTTTAAATGCGAGATCAGGTACGTCAGCTTTCTCAGCCATACATCTTAATAGACTGTTAAACTTGTTAACACCAATGGGCTGTGATATGAACCACCTGTCGCCTTCAGCTGGCATTTTGGCATCTGTCACTGGGGCTAGATAGAAAGGGCATCTGAGAGCATATGACTTGGCCTTTTGTCAGCGTATTTCTTAAATATTTGTACAGGACATCGATTTTCATCCCGAGTGGCGTACATTCGCGGCTTCACTTTTCTAACATTCCCCACATCTGCTCCCGTCCTTGTTTTGGTTTGCCTTTCATTGTATTCAATTAATTCCAATTTCAGATCATTGTCATAGCACAATTTCAGATCACCTCAGCATAACTGCCTATGTTCACTACCCCCACCTCTCATTCCAAAATGTAAAGTGTTATTTAACCACATGGTGTTGATTAGTGATGATGGAGTCAATGGGCCAAGCTGATTTGCTTCATATAACAGTTCAATTTCTTTGTCGGTAATAGCATCTGCAGCCTTTGGTTTGTTGTCTCGTCCTTGTATTTTTTAGATCCTTTTGTTTGCATTTAAGAACTTCTCTCATTTTGGAAAATTCAAATCCCGTGATTTCACTTACGCCATAATTATGTCTTTTTAGGTAACGGTCAAAGCTGCCAAGCATGCTTCGCAGTGAAACTGGCTCGTATTCTTCGCCATTCTTTTGACGGAAACTGACCAGAAACTTGCAGAGATATGCATTTAATTCGCCCGGAGGGACTTCATGGATTTGACGGTGCTCATTCTGACTGACAAGGTCGGCTTCTAACAAGTTTTGGTGATATAGAGTCTTCCGTCTTTTGTCATTTTCATTTTGAGTTATGTATTGCTCAACATCAACTGGGGTGGTAAACCTCAAATTCTGAAATTAAATGAGATTATTTATCAATGATATATAAATATATCATTTATACAGTCAGACAGAAGTTTATGTTAAAAGCAAACATTTAGGGTTATTGTAATTTGTTAGGGTTATCCTAATCTATTGCAAGAGGTTTCGCTCTTTTTGCTGCGACTAAGTAGTTTTCAGACAGGATCTCAGCAGGGCCTCAAGCCCTCATGTAAATGTTATTTACTCTGAATTGCATACTTTTGAAAGATAAAAGTTACAAATTTCCACAGTCTTTTGTTCCCATTTAAAGGCCTTTTTTACATAACATTTGATTGATTTGGGTCTGCTAACGAGTAGCAACATTGTCGTAGTAGGTCTTAACATTTCAGAGAGGAACTCGTACAGTTGATAAAAATCATCATTTTCACTAACCTGATATTTTCTGTTTGTGTCATGGTTCAATTCAGCTGATGAGTCATGTTGCGTTTTTATTTCAGGATCACTCAGCAGGCTATTGCAGTCCAGCAAGATGTCCTCAATAAAAGAAATATGCATATCAGGAATGGCCACATCCAGCATACACAGCCTCCCCACACAGCCAAAAAGTAGTGAGGAAAAGAGAGCATGGTATTAATCAGTTTCAAAATGGACGCCACAAACAAATTACGAAAGTGAGAACCAGAGGGGTTACCGCCTTGGAACGGTCAGTGGCAAAACAAATTGCCACTGGGGGTTTAAACCAGATTCTAGGGTGCGCCAACCTCACACTTGCCCCAACAGGTTCTCGTATCACAAAACAAGTACAAATTGTCTTGGTGAAATAACTCCAACCCACCCATCAGCTCAACAATGTTGCATGCAAAAGCATACAAACATATTAACATAAGAATTTAATAGCATTGCAAAGCCAAAGGGCGGGTACTCAATGTTCTTGCCTGTCAATCGTGTCAAGAACAGAATCTTCAAATAAGAAATCAATTTTCTGTACAGTACTGGATGGGACTGTGGACGTTGAAGCTTTGCTGTATTGTGCGCTTTCAGTGAAAAGATTATTGGGCAAACCTTTAACCAGTTCATATTTAGCAACTGTCACAATCCTTCCATCATTGAATAACTGTACTTTATATATACAGTATGTGCCTAGAGGGCGTACTAGGTCAGTTATTTTGCCCTTTTTACATTCCAGCCGACATTTACTGTATCACCAACATGGAAAACGACCATTTCCATGCTTTTTTAATATTTTTTTTTCCCGAATGTCGATTGTTTACACTTTAGCGTTATTCCAAGGGAAGCAACTGCAACATACTTAATCTCATAGATAGCAATAGACTGTTCCCCTTTTGAACGTCGCGTATGAATACGAAAGTAGTGCGAAAGTACACGAGCACGCGGAGTGTTAAATAAGGCCATGCGAGATAAGGAAATCTCACACGGCTAAAAATAGAGATTTTTCTGTCTAGTAAGTGAGAAAATGGTGGAACCATATTTGTGCAGATTTCCTTCAAAAATGCATCAATTGGTCTGTTTTATTTTAGACAGCTGATACGTTAAAACATGTAATCATTTTAATTTTAAATAGATGAAAAGGGAACTTTGAAAGCCACCGATCACAACAAAATTTATATGAAAATATTGGCTAATTTAGTTTTTTTAGCAATTGCAATCAATGCAGTGCTACATAAATATCCAGTGTGAATATTGTTTTAACACTGTGATATTAGATATCATTACAAATCACATGTATGAGGAAAACTGAATTTAATTTCAGCTATGCGAGGGTTCATGACAAACAATGGTCAGCCAGATCGCCTACGATCATCTCGATATGTGCTTAAAGACTTTGTGAATGTGAGTAAACATGTGAATTTTTTAGCCCTTCATTTTGACACGGCTTACTCACAGTGAAGATCCCGATAGCCTGCAAATCTGTGCAGTCTTATCAGGATCTGCACTGTTTGGTTTTAGATTGATTGAATTATTATTTTTACCAGAAATGAGCATTTTAGACCCTGATCAGATTGTACAGATATGCAGACTTAACTGGATTTTCCTAATCTGGAAATACTCTAGTCACGCATGAGATATTCCAGATATGTCTGCACATTCCTGCAGTCTAAAAAGAATCTACAACTACAACTATTTGATTTCAGATTAATTTGGTTATTTCTGACCAAGAAGTTTCCAGCATAGAACCAGATCAGACTGCATGGATGTGCAGGTTGATCTGGATCCTCACTAGTGACACATGGAATAATAGCCTTGTCAAATTGACTGATTGATCAGAAGGTTAAGGTGGCTGGATATTGTGATAGGGTTTAATTGTAATATTTATTTTTGGATGATCCATGAAATTTTCCCATTCATTTCTTGTTGATACTTGTACGGGTGTGTGAATAGTCACATAGCATTACATGATTGTACATGACTCTTTTATTTTGAATATGGTATATTATAGAATATAGACTACATTTACATTATTTTTTATGCTTTTATATTTTATATCGACTGTTTTATATTGCAGGGTAAGCTGCTGTATTGTCACCCACCTCCAGACCAGGATCCAGTCCAGTACAATGGTTTTGATGTAAATAGACCACAAAAGACTGGCTCCAATGAAACTGGGAACCAGGGTGCTCAAGCTGGTGTGGTTCCCAGTAAACTTGATTCTGAGTTTTTCAGAAAGGTAAATTATACAAATAGAACAAGCTCTGAAAACCAGGGTGTTCAATCTTAGGTGGTTCCCAGTAATTGAGATGTAACGTTTTCAATGATACAGGCTATAATGAAATGGGGAACCAGGATGATAAAGCAAAGCTATGGTGGTTCCAGTAAACTGGTTTCCGAGATTTCAGAATGATAACATCATCAAATAAAATAGGCTCTGATGAAACCTGGAACCAGGGTGCTTAGGGCAAGGTTCGTTCCCAGTAAACAGGCTGTTATGAACTGGGAACCATGGTACTTCCTAGCATTTTTCAGGAGGTACTATGAACATCTTGTAAGATAAAATTATGAGATAATAATAACAATTATGAACACATTGTATTATATGCATTTAATTTGCTTCTTGTGCTAAGAAAAGGCAGATATAATCCAGGTTGTGTCAATGTTATAAAACTGAAAATGGAAACTATTCTTGGGTCTCAACCTCCTATTGGTCAGTTCAGACTGTGCAACCAATTAGCTAAATGACAGATGGAAGATCCTTGTAGTCTGATCTGGATCTACCAGGGTTTCACTGAGTACTGAGGTTCAGTACTCGAGTAAGTACTGAGTACTGGATGCTTAAGATGTATTCAAGTAAGTACTGAGTACTCACTTTTCTGAGTGTACTTAAGTAAGTACTGAGTGCTACTTAAGGTACTCATGAGTATTTTGCAAGTACAAAAACTTTCAGTATTATTTTTATAATTACAATGTATAAAGCATACTATACACTTATCCAAATGAGGTATGCTATAATTTTATTTATAATAATTTTATTATTAACATTGTCACTAGACAAAAATATATAAACACACACAGAAATCATAAGTATTACATAATTGAAAAACGTGACCATCAACAACTATTTCAACTCTCAATAGTCACAGGTATTGCATTGTCACATTATTAGCCTTTCAAAAGTGTCTTCTACACCTTTCTGCTCTCACCATAATCATATTTGCAATGCTGAGAAAACATGTTATCTTCCATTGTATTATAATAAGGTTATAATCAGTTCTGTTGACTCCATTGCTTAATCTTATAATCTTATTAAATGCACTGTAAATTGTAGTAAGATATTTCAAACATTGACAATTATAATGATTTAATATAATGCATGAAATAGTATAAAAAAAACAAGCAAGAACATGACAACATATACAAAAATTGTTTAATTACCTTGCCCAATATGTGATATTAACGAATTATTTCATACCATTCCATTTTATATATACACTTCATTAGGTTAAGTTTTATTTCATTTCATATTATTTCATTTAAGCGGGAAAGTATAGTACTCGTTAAGTACTCATAAGTACTGACCAGTTTTCTTCAGTACAAGTTTAAGTAAGTACGAGTACTTGTACTCGTAATTTAAGACAAGTACTGAGTCCTGCTGAGTACTTGAAAATTGGTACTCGAGTAAGTATGAGTACAAGTACGAGTAGTGAAACCCTGAGATCTACACTGGTTGCTTAGTGGTCCTAAATAAATTATTGTCTAATAAACTAAAAAGCAAAAAATGTAAGTCCTGGCCAAATTGCATCGATGTGTAGGCTGATCTTAATCTACACTGTTCATCCATGTGATAAAAGCTGTATCCATGGAGTAAATGGTTGATTTACAAAATTTGTAACCACGGTAGCATAAGGTTATGTAATTTCATTGACACAGAATTTATCCAATCAAAATGTGGCATATTTGTGCTGAGTTGGAATGACTAACGAGAATGATTTATATCTTACGTTTTCTTTCAGGGTTACTGAACAATGAACATAAATTTCATTATAATCGTATTTTATCTTTCAGGCTTACTTCACACTGCACAAATTATCATGTTATTTTCTTTTTCAGGTTAACTACATAGTTCAAATATTCAGCAAAAATAGCTTGAATGCCAAAACCCTAGTTGAAATATTTGAAATAAAAATAAGTCCCTGTTCTGACAACAAATCCCTGATATAGTTATAAATGCCAAAATCCGAGTTAAAATATTAGAAAATACCCCCCCCCCCCCCTGTTCTTACTATTAAAGCTATTTCCCGATGCATGTAGTCTATTATCATTTTCCTTGTTCTGTCAGGGTTACACCACAATGCCCATGTTACAATCTTATTTTATATTTAAGAATTGCTGGTTTCACTTTCACATGTTTTATCTTATTTCTTAGTTCCAGGGTTACTTCACAGTGCGCATATTATGATCTTATTTAGATTTAAGGGTTGCTTGCTCAATTATCAAATATCTTATTTTATATTTCAGGGTGCATATATTATGATAGATCTTATTTTAGATTAAAGGTTTGCTCCCTCCACTGTCACTTATCATTTATCTTATTTTAACTTTCAGGGGTACTCAACAGTACACATATTATGATCCTATTTTAGATTTAAGGATTGATCGGTCCACTTTCACTTGTCTTTATCTTATTTTATCCTTCAGGGTTACTCCACGGTGCACACCCTCTCAGCCCGGAGTCGTACAGTTGGGGCCAGTGGTGCCGGTACACCTAGTGGCAGTCAGTCATCTCTGAATGAAAAACCCTGGAAGAAACACAATAACCGAAACAAGAAAGAAAAACTCAGAAGAGTGTATTCTCATTTGGACAAACAATAAAAAATTATGACCAAATAAAACAATAACACCTTAACAGAAATAACCCCTAAGAGAGTTTGTTGATTTAAATAGTAAAGTATGGTATGGGCAATACCGAAAGTATATGGCCTCGTTTTTGAAAAGGTCGACATAAAGCCGAGTGAAAAAGAAAGTTATTACTGAAATAAAATATTGACAAGAAGTATTGTTTGTTTCGTTTTTTAATTGACCATGTGTTGTTGTTGTTGTTTACACTTGTTAGTCAGTGTTTAACAGAGCCATTATTAAAATGGCTTGTAAAAATATTTAAAAAAAAACATAACCAAGGTTGTTTTTATTTTTTATGTTTTTTTTTTCTTAATGTAGATCTGGAGCATACAAACAATAATGTGGAAAAACTGTACATGTAATCACATAAAAGCTTAAAGCATATGATAATCCTATTTAAAAAAAAATCCCTAAAAGTAAAAATTTCCCTAAAACTGGAACCTAACAGTTACTATGTAAAATGACTCCCTTTTTGTGTATAAATGTCTTGTACTAAAGGAAAGCAATTACTAACAGTTGTAATATAATAAGCAACTACAGCGATATTAGTTCGTACTCGGTGAACCTGTAAGAAGGTCGGTGTGTCAGTGCAAGGTTGCACTGGACACACGGCCTGCGGATAGGGTCAACCGGTGTATTGATGTGGTTGCAGATTGTTTATTATTACAATCGTTATATAACCCTAGCGACATTATCGTTAACTTGTTATTAACGGTAGCAAGGGTTCTATATAAATACTGGGCGAGCAAAGCTCTCCAGCGTGGCAGTGCGGCAGTCCTACTAGGACCACGACGAGGGCTCCTGGCCGTAACAGACTTACACTTTGTTAGTATCTTCTATGCGGTAGCATAACGCTACAACAGTAGCGAAGTTTTAAAAATTTAACGAAACATGTACATTACATGTAAAACCCAATATTAAAATCTGGGCAAATTGGTTTGTATAACGGGGTAGAAAATAGTGCACAACTATTCAAAGGGACATTAGAAAAGTGGTCGAACCGAGGTGGTCTTATTTTCAGAGTGGTCGTAATGAGGGATTTAATTGCACACTGTAAGTTATAAGGTCTTTACTGACATGTAAGCGTACTTGAAGAAAACTAGTTTCCGTTTGCCCTAATATAGAATTATGTTCTAGGATTTATCGAAACACAAATAATTGTAAGTGGTCATCATTTTAGAAATATAAATTATTCATACTCGCTTGTACATGTAAGCGTACTTGAAGAAAACTTGTTTTTGTACTGCCCTAATATAGGAGATTATTTGTTTGAGGGTCTTCTGCTTTATAAGTAACGCTCAGTGAAGGTAATATCGTATTCAAAACACAAATAAGTATGACTGATCACAATTTTAGAACAAATAAATTGTTCACAAATCCCAGTTTCATTTAAACCTCGAATGAAAGAACCAAGAAAACGCAACATCGTTCATGTCCCCTAGTACATGTACCAGACTTTGTAGAGTGGATCAGTTACATGTAACAGGAGGTTTTCCAGAACGGGTGTGAAATCCCAATCCGTTATGTAAGAATAACAAATCAAGTACTAGGATAATACAAGCACGGGGCGGCTTCGTACGGCCACCACACAACATTAGTGTTTACCCTAGTTTTTCAACCAATCACAATGCTTTATTTTTTAAAATATCTCCTTTCTATTTCGTGTAGAAACAGTCTATAGAAACTATTGTTATAGAACAAACTTTGGGGAAAACTAGCGTAAACACTAAGTCAGTTAGAGTCCAAATAGAGAAATCTACATGAAATAGACACGCCAGTCGGTCGCTACCGCTCCCTCCTTTGCTGTGTCTATTTCATGTAGATTTCTCTATTTGGACTCTAACTAATACTTAAACACCTGCTATTGTTAATGAAAACTGTAATAGAAAAGAATATTTTGTTATCACAAGACAAAAGAGCTTTAATATCTATTAAAATATTATATATCAAAACAGTAATAGAGTGTATAACAAACCAGTCATTATAAAAAAAAACAACAAACAAATAAATGATATCAATCAATAGAGTTTCTATAAGTTACACAGTTGAATGAGCTTGGGTCATAGCCAGAAACCATCTATTTGCACTGTTGCGTTTATAGGACATCAATTGTTGTTGGCATAGCTGTATACAATGTTCGTGTGTCTTTTTCTTCGATTTATGGATTTATGGATAGGCCTAATTATAGCGTTTATTTATTATTCCCATCTGTCCTAGACCTTCATCGTCAGTCTGTGACCTTGACATTCAGTCCTTACTGCCACACTTACACGGCGTCTCGAAGTGCATAAAATCCTACAAAATATCTTGTACATGGTAGATGTATTAAGCACAATATTATGATTTATTATTTAGACAAAATAACTTGGTTTATGTTTTCACAATTGCAAATTTATTGTTCAAATATTTTCAGATCCAACTAATTCTCATCTAGAATGATCAGCCTTGGAATAACCATAAAATCGTCAAATGATAAGTTAAACAGATAACAGTCACTAACAGTATCAGTTTCAAATGCCTTATATTGGGAACTTCTGGGATACTTTTTACATTTTATTTCTTACTATAATATGATTTAAAATGAACTTTCTGATATATGTTATTATTTTTCTTTAATAATATCGTATCATCTGGAAGCGAGAATACTTATGACTGTATATGTTATATGAAATATCGAATATTCGAATACCAAAATCGTATTCCAATATTTATCGTCAAACCCAATGTTCAAATATTCTGTCCCATCTCTTCTAGTATGTTACACTTATCGACTGTATAAAGTTATTTCTACCGTGAAATTCATATTAAATAATGTCGTCATTTTCACGGGTTGGATGTCAACTGTTCACACACCTCTTTAAATGATTTTGCGTACAAATTCCTGTAACCTAAAAGGATTCTTTACCTCTAAAGTGTTTTGAACGAAACTTGCACATTAAACTGTTATTTAAACAGTGCAAACAAGAAGTACTAAAACTTACTATCAAGAACGTCGCACCAATTATGACAGCCTTCATTCTTACATCGAGATCCATTGGAACTGAAAATTTTAAAGAAAATCACATAACATGCATGCATTTCTTGAGCCAAAACTGTTTTAGTATAATTATAATTAACAACTTCTAGCCAATTAACAAACATAGAAAAAAAGAAAATGCTGTACACAAACACGAAAGCCTTCTCAGGCTGCCAAATAGTAGAAATACATCAAAAGGGAAATTTAAATGCCATCGGACACAAAAAACATAAACATATTGCAGGCTCTGTTTAGAGTCTGTTCTTACGATCCCATAAACAACATAAAAAAGCCTGATGGGTTACATGTACCGCCTAGCAACGGTCTCGGAATGATCTAATTTGCCATAAAAAACTTGGTTGACAAGATACCATATCTTTGGTGAGAAGCCGAATGAAGCACTTACAAGAAACACCGAAGTCATCCGCAGTCGTAAACACTTCCTTTAGCAGATTCCCCCATTGTTTCTGAATAGTTCCCATCACAGTTTGTTCATCTGTCGCCGAATAGATCTGTTTAATCATAAACTAATTTAATCACAAGTTTTCAACAACCATTGACGATAGACTAGTGTGGTTTTTATAGGAAAACCTTATTACTGACACATCAGAATATAAAATTATGTACAAAAAATGTTCTTGGTGCTATAGCAAACTTTGACAAGTATAATAATGGTTTATAATAATTGATTTATTAATTTTAAGTCTATTTTCATAATATAACGAGAAAACCATTTTTCTATTTTTGTAACTTATTAAACTTAGATACATCTAACAAAACATCTATAAAATGTGATCACGTCTGAGAAGAAACTTGTTAAGTATATTTTATAAAATCGAAATAGGGCTGCGTAAAAAAGCTCCCTATCCGTAAATCATATTAATATGTTACTATCAAATGAATACATTACCGTAAAGTCTTGGTTACATGGTAATCCTCCAACTATGCCAATGTGACACGGACCCACAATGTTAAATATTTCGTTCTCTCCTGAATCCAATATTGAATAGTAGGGGGAACAAAAACTCACCCTGCAGATAAAGAGAACCTGGTTCTAAATTCACAATTGCAAATATGTTATGATGCTGGTCGATTCAAAGTGTAAAGTCAGCAGATTCTCGTTTATGAAGACATATTTTTGAAATTTGTGATGGTATAAATATATGGCTATACATGTATATTAACTATTTTACTTAATACTTGATATCTGGGTTATACTATTTATAACCCAGTTGATATCTGGGTTATACTATTTATAACCCAGTTGATATCTGGGTTATACTATTTATAACCCAGTTGATATCTGGGTTATACTATTTATACATGTAACCCAGTTGAATTCTGGGTTATACTATTTATAACCCAGTTGATATCTTACGTTATAGTGATACGAATATGACGAATATTTTAACTTTTTATATAACTTTGCTAACCCAATATTTTAGTGATTCGGATTGCCTACACAAACTGTACTTTTCAACTTTCCTTGACAATTTTTTAAATATGAGTTTTTTTTTAGTATTATAATTATATTTATAGATATCTACGTTATAAACAAACGTTTAATTGTTTTAGTTTGAAATTCAATCTCCGCTCATTTTTGCTTGTTGACCCTTCAGTTTCTGTATTTACCTATGTATATCGTAAACCACGTCGTACCAGGCGTTCAGTTTCATTATTTACCTTTGTTTAACGTAACCGACCACATGACCAGGCGTTCAGTTTCATTATTTACCTTTGTTTAACATAACCGACCTCATGACCAGGCGTTCAGTTTCATTATTTACCTTTGTTTAACATAACCGACCACATGACCAGGCGTTCAGTTTCATTATTTACATTTGTTTAACGTAAACGACTTCCTGGAAAGGCGTTCAGTTTCATTACTTACCTTTGTTTAACATAACCAACCACGTGGCCGGGCGGAGCCTCGATTGTGAGTCTTTGAGCACAACCTTCACAGCATGCACACCAACGGTGGGATAAACACCGGAAATCTTTGTAAACTGTCATCACCTCCTGTAACAGGTAACGCGATAACTCGATGAAATTACACTTGGTTTACTTACAGCATCGTGCGTATACGTTGAAAGTTTAGATAAAGCTATCTTAATGCATTTGGCTTACTAAACAGCGAGCTAATTCGAAGAAACTGCATATTCAGTTACCTTTTCTGTTAAAATTTTAATACGTAGTACCTATCTAAAATATTTGCCCAAACACTATCGCCATGGCAAAATAGACAACATTTCGCCTTTAAAACGCGATGCCCCCAAGAAATCTTACACAATGCAACACTAAAATGGCCTTTTTTTAAATAACGGATAAGGTATGCTTACCGTGCCAAGGTTGTCTATAATGTGCATGGCAAATGATCTGTTTGTTCCGAATATCTGTCGCTCGCAAACATTTGATTCTGAAATATGTAATAATTTTGTATAACTCAAAACATTGATTTGCAAATATATTCATGTTCATCGTAATATTACAGTTACGCGGGTGTCTTATGAGACATTTTATGAACCAAACAAAATAAGAAAAGGAAATTTATTCGAATGCAAATGCAAATGCTGCTGTAATACGATTTTATTTTTTTAACCTCCTAACGAGGGGTCCTTTTACACAAAACAAGCAATTTTATGGTTGCTTGACCTTTAATTACGTGAAATGCATTTTCGCAAACTTTTGGATAACTCGCGCCAAATTGTTCCAAAGTCAATTATTACTAGATTAAATCTTAAAATGAAAACCGTTTTCGGTAACTGACTTAGCGAAGAGATAAATTCATGAATAAATTTAAGGAGAAACCGTGGCCAATTAGAACTTTGGATGAGTGTAGTGCATAAAGTTTTGATAATCACGAAGAACCTAAAGACATATGTTTGGGATTTGATGTGTTAAATTAGTTAAATTTGTTTCTCTTTTCCATGACTAAATAGACAAAAATAAAAATGCCTTAAAGTGCAAATTATAGAGAGAAACTCTGCTTAGATATATGAGAATTCGTGATTGTGATTTC
Source organism: Corbicula japonica (assembly GCA_038501625.1). NCBI lineage: Eukaryota > Metazoa > Mollusca > Bivalvia > Venerida > Cyrenidae > Corbicula > Corbicula japonica. Next base: position 232,815 of record JAZAYU010000265.1, on the reverse strand, counting down.
TACAACCAGTTTGAACATCTTCAACATCATTAGCACACAAACATTCATTCGGACACAATTTTGATTTCAAACATCAAGTATTTTGTGTTGTTTTTTGTTATTTCAATATAAACAAGTATTGCTAATTCTAATTTGACAATGTTTATGGGGTGATTCACCGTCCTTACAATTTGGAGTTAAAAACAAACTTAAAACTTTTAAACTTGAAACAACAAACTTGAAAATACCATCTTATACAAAGCAGATGCAGATTTAAATTTACCTTCTTTTGCAAAATATACTTGCTGTCCGACTGAATTTAGAAGTCGATAACTGTTACGCCCTTGCCAGGATGTAAAAACTGAAAATTAAATAGTGATGTAAAATGAGTCTTGGGGTGTTATTATTGTTTATTCCTTTGCCATCTGAATCTAATGCAAACGACGCCAAAGTTATTGACTAATCACATTTTACCATATATAAATTTTCATGAATCCTTATAGTTAAGTAATGTAAGCTGGCTAAAGATTACTGACAGAGGGTGTCAATGGGCTTTGAAAGAACCTATTAATTAAATCTTCATATTGGTCACTAAACAAAGAGTGCATACATCGTAAAAACAATGTAAAAACCAACTTTCATCTCTTTCATGTAACAACATTCTCTAAAATTTTTCTAAATCGAATTATAAAGGTCATGTTTTATTATTATTCTGCTAGCCCTTATTTCAAAATTCACAACGAAATAAAATATCAATAGAAAGTCTGTAGTAAACGTTTTCATTGACACTGATGCACTTTATTGAATTCGTGATTTTTTTATACTTATTTCCTCTCAACTACATTTAATTAATTTCTTAAAAACTAAATTGTTTCATTATTTTGTTAAACTCATTATCACAAGGATCGAGTTTTTCAAGTGTTAAGGGTTTCAATGGCGATAGTAAAAATAAGGTTATTCTTGCGCATTATATTTATTCCTTTTTGGTGCAAGTTTATGACAAAACAATTAAAATCAAAACATGCGACCTTATTGTTTGATAAATTGTCCCAACATGTAAGCTATTTACCTTCTAGTAGCTCAACCTGCTGTTTAATAAGAATCTGGTCGATTTGTGTAAGGTACTCGAGCCCGGCGGGACAGCTGTCTAGAAGCCTGGGCCTCGGCATCCAAACTACAGTAGACAGATAATTTTACTTATCTAAAGGGTGGGTCCATAAATTAACGCATTGGTATAAATTATACTTAATCATATTATCGACGTAGTTCGAAATCTTGTGATGCATTTTGCATAATTTTGTTTACTGATATTCCAATTTTGAAAGATGTATGGGGGCATGGAACTATTTCAATTAAGAATATACAATATTTTCAATGCTCACATTAACGAAATTATTGAATTTTGACATAAATTACGTAACCGTGCCTTTCAATGATAATACTCAGTGCAGGACTGAAACCAGCACCCTTTCCACTGAGCATCTCGCCACAAGAATGCTAGCCAACAGCGCCAAAACAACTCCCCGAACATGACAGGGCGCAAGATTCCCAGAAAGGGATTTCTCTCAGAGCAGTCTTTGAGCAAATTTCCAACATTCTTGTTGCCAAAAATCCCCATTAAAATGAAATATCGCTTCTTGAAAGGGGGTTCCACCACCCCTTCTGCTCGAGAGTAACGCTTAATACATGAACATGTTCGTTCGATGACATTTAGAATAAAGGCGTTTACTAAAAAACAAAAGTAAAATTTAAACCAGTCTCTCACCTTGTTGGCCTAATGAAATATTCTGATATGCGGGGCCGTACTGTCCATCACCAATCGGCTGACCGGGCTGGGTGTTTATCACAGGTCCTATACATTTAAAGTTATTACAATGAGACATGTAACACAAACATGAAACGGACGAATACAATTTACCGGAATAGGCCTAGTAGGCCTATATAAATCGTTTGACATTGGATATGTAGTTTTTTCTTTGTAAAGCTTGCGCTCCCATATCATCATAGAATATACCGACACTGGAAATCATATAAATAATTTTGTCCGAGTACGAAAGGGTCACGTTAACAATATTCTCAGTAATTGAAAAGCTCATTTTGAAGTAAATTCAATCGTATGTGAGGAGAAAGGATCTATTCTATATCTATATTTGTTTTTCGGTTACTGACCTTGATTTGAGGTCCTGTCGGACGATTGCACGTTTCTTTGACGTAATGACATTTTCAGAAATCAGTGAACCTGTAACATTTCGTTTATTGATAAATGATAAAATATATGGAGTATTATTAACGTAATTTCTATTCTAAAGTTCACTTCTAAGGGCAGATAATTTGATAACAAAAACAGTCACGGCTTGTTCTGTCCCCTTTATATATTATTGCATCTTGGGATGTTCTAATTTATGAACTATACGTGTAAACAAACCACTGATCAATGTCAAATTATAGTTGAAGTCACTTCGTAAATGTTGTTTTGTACACGTTAAATAATGTTTAATATATTCCAACATAGAAATATAGAAAGAGTGGACATGCAGCAAAAGTCTTATAGATTCTCAAATCGGGTAGAAGTTACTACATTAATCATACATCATGTATTAATAATCCTTTTTTGATCTATTTTTTGTAAGCCATTTTTTTCACATTCACGTTCTATACAAATGATTAATCAAGCTACAAGAACAGGGTTTTTATGCAATAAGGAATGTACACGCACAACCGATAACAGAAAAGAAAAATCATAGATGATACCCTTAAGGGTTAACTAACTAATTACCTTTATAACATGTGTAAAAATCCTTACCTTAAATAGCTGTACACCTTTTAAAGATATGTTTTTACGTTATCAAGCATTTGTAATGAAATGCTTTTCAATATTTTGAAACATTTCAATTTTACACGTGTCCCTTACTTCCATTGTTGTTTACTTCCTCTTTCGTTTTCGTAACTGTCACTGTACTGGAGGATAAACGCTACGAAATTTTCGAAGACGTTTAACTAGCAATCTTTGTTACTGTTTTGAATCGGTTATTCGGAAAGAGTTGCTTGAGTGTGCAAGAATGACGAATCAAAACATAATCAAAACAGAAAATTTTAAAGCAAAACAACAACACGGAAAGGAACTCTCAAATTGCATGCAGTTAAAAAATGATAATTATCGTCATTATTCAAGAGTTCAACATATCGTGAGCAAAATATTTTTGCTGAAATTAATAGGCCTACTCATTGCCTTGAAACATTCAGCGGCAAAAAATTTAAACCAGGTTGAAGGATGCAGTCTTACAGGTTTCCCCACATCTCTACACAGCCATAAAACTAGGCTTCAATCATTATCTATTAGCCGGAACAGATTGTAATTGAGAGCTAATGATTCTCCACTGACCACTGTGAAATTTGATAGCCCTTTACCTTAATGTTACCACAGATATTTTCTGCTAGTGAATACATGAATGCAATATTTGGATGGGAATCCTTGTAAAACACTCCTGTTATTGTTTTCATATTTAATTGATTTAAAGAAAACAAATTATTATCACAATCATTTATTCAAAACATATAATTTTTATTCTTTATTACAATATAAATCCTTAGTAATCCTTCATATAATTATACAGCTTTATAAAATTCAATACAGTTATACATGTATTACATTCAACACTGCTCAAGACCACATTAAATAGATACATCTCCGTTTTTACTACAGTCAAACTCTTGTTATTAACTATCTACTCTTAAAGACCACATTTTCTCATATTTTGTCAAAAGTGACCATTTTAAATAAAATCTTTATAAAAATGCATCTGGTTACAGCAATTGAATAGTGAAAAGATTTTATCTGTTTTTCTGAAACATTTTGTTTTCAATCTTTTAATTTGAAGATAGGACTCACATAATGTTGGCAACCTCGGCAAATAATATTTTTAAATATAATAATAATAACATAAAAAGATGCAATTGGACAAATAACCAAGACACATAAGAAGGAACTGAGAGCGTTTATTCATCACTACGCTCAAAAACTAAAAAAGAAAGCACGCTCAATTACTATGGTATCAATATATTCCGCACAGGTTTAGAAATATGCATACTTTCACGCTAGAGTAAATGCGCAAATTTAAAACCCCAGCGAAAAACACCCTTTAATAATTCATCCGAAAACAAGTACAACTGCGCGAATTGAAGCCCGCGTGAACATATCCTTTGCAACTTTAGCGTGACCATTTTTCCCCGTGAAATAAAATGATACCACAGTTAAGACAATTGAATACAAAACGTGTATCTTAATTCAAAGTGCATGTAATTGCGCCAGAAGTACATAATCTTACAGAAATATTTAATAAAATTTTTAATACGGGAATTTTTCCTGATTCATGAACGAAAGGTTTTATAATCCCATTATATAAAAAGGGAGACAAAAGTAATGTTGAGAACTATAGGGGCATAACTTTATTGAGTAATCTGGGAAAATTATTTAATTGTGTTTTGAACCAATTACCAAGTGGTGCACGGAAAATGATAAAATCTCCGATGCTCAATTTGGCTTTAAGAAGGGGTGCTCTACAACTGATGCTATTTTTATATTACAGCTTTTGGTAGAAAAGTTTCTAGCTCAAAACAAACGACTTTATTGTGCCCTTATTGATCTCAAACGTTGTTTTGATTCCATATATAGACAGGCGCTTTGGTTTAAATTGCATAAAAATGGTCTGAATGGTAAAATGTTGAGAATTATAAGAAATATGTATAATTCGGTGAAATCATGTGTCAAAATTTGTAATAATTATTCAGATTTTTTCGATATAGCAATTGGATTAAGACAAGGGGAGATAAATTCGCCAATTTTATTCTCATTATTTGTTGAAGATCTAGAATTGTTTCTACAAAACAAACCAAATCCGGGCATAACCATAATTGATATTTGTATAATTTTACTTTTGTTTGCTGACGATATGGTTCTTTTAGGTGTCTCCCCTGAAGACTTACAATCCTCATTGGACAGACTCAAGGAATACTGTGATAATTGGAATTTAGAGGTTAATGTAGCTAAAACAAAAATTGTTGTCTTTAGAAAACGAGGAGGGTTTTTAAGAAACGAAGTTTGGACGTACGGCAATAATGATATTGAGGTAGTTAACGATTTTAACTACTTGGGAGTTACTCTAAACTACACTGGTAATTTTGATTTTAATACTAATACTTTATATGGTAAAGGTTTAAAAGCGATGAATATTTTGAATACAAATTTGAAAAAGTATGATACCAAACCAAGATTAGGATTACAACTATTCGATTCCTTTGTTTCTTCTATTATCAATTACGGCAGCGAAGTATGGGGGTTCTATAAATCTAAACCCTTGTAAAATCTACATTTAAGACTTTGTAAATTTTTACTAGGGGTCAGATTATCGACAAGCAATGCAGCTGTGTACAGCGAATTAGGCAGATATCCCCTTTACATAAATAGATATCTACGAATTATCAAATTTTGGTTTAAAATTTGCAAAAGTGAAAATATCATAATAAAGTACTTGATGCACTCATCCCTATGTGATATTAATACGGGGCATTCAAATTGGTTTCTTAAGGTAAAATTGATGCTAGAAAAATATGGATTTTTGTACATTTGGAATAATTCAACTGGAATAAATATTTCTAACTTTTTGTCACTTTTTAAGCAAAGATTAATAGATGAGTTTTGGCAATGTCTGAGGGGAGATATTAATTCAAGTCAAGTGCTTACTTTATACAAAACTGTAAAAGAAAATTTTGAAATCGAACCATATCTAAATTTTATAAGCTCTAAAACATTACGAACTTCGCTTACGAAACTTAGAATATCTGCTCACAATTTACGTATACAAACAGGGAGATATGGTAGAGAAAGAATCGATAGAGAAGAGAGAATGTGCCAATTATGTAATCTAAATGAAATAGAAGATGAGTACCATTTCATGTTTATATTTCCTTTGTATTCAGAATTAAGAAGAACCTTTTTAAAACAGTATTATGTAAGACGACCAAGTATGTTCAAATGTACACTTTTGCTAAAGAGTAATAATAAATCCGAGATTGTGATGTTAAGTAAATACATTAACAAGGCTTCTATTTTGCGACTTGATAGTTTAAACAATTTGTGAGTAGCTGAGCGAATTAATTTGTGCTTTTCTAGTTTTCTTTATATGTACGAGAAACCATTATATGAATTTGTATAACGTTTTCCTCATGCTATAAGTGAATATTTTCAGTATGTTTTTAATCGATACAAGAAACACAACTTTCCTCACAGCTTTATTGTTAAAGGCATTATCAAATTTAAAATATTAGAGTTCATCCACATGTTAGTCATTAATGTAATTTTATGTCATTCACATTAATCACGTGTTTGTATTTTGTATGTAAAATATATTGTTTATCACGAGAAACTGTAAAGTTTAAGTGAATAAAGAATCTGTTCTGTTCTGTTCATAATCATACAATAATATATGAGCGCATAGAAAATTACACGCAAACAATCAAATGAAAATATATCAGGTGCTTCACACATTTGTTTTTGTAAAGTTTATCGTTCAAGTGTATTACCCATTGCAACAGTACAATTTAGGAACCAATCACATGACATTTGGCAAAATATCGAATGTTTAGATTTTTATTATTGGTAGGTACAAATCATGTTTCCTTGTCACTTTTTAAACTCTTAAGACTTAATCCCATCAATACTGATTTAAAATATCTTGCACTTAAATTGATAAAGCATCAATTTTTGTTGATGGTAGTTTGCGGGATTCTTGGACCTTCTTCAACTATCTTAAAGTTTGTTTTTAAAACTTTCCAGTAAGATCTGAGTTTCAATTGGTGTTTCTAAGTACCACTCTTTCACAATGTCAATGTGTTCCCACTTAAAGGTACTATACCATTTGGCATCTCCGAACAAACATAACACAGCTCATTTACCGGTGCCGAGTCATATTCATCACACAGAGACAAACCACACCAGATCTGGGTGATCTTGCTAATTGTTTGTTTTCAATATCTCTTAGATGAAATCTTAAAATGCAATTTTCACTCATGCATACCATCGTATGGGATGGATCGAAATTGTTCTATTTAATGGTATAATTACTGAGTTGCGCTCAACCCGGGGCTAGGCGGCGTGGGCAGTAATAAGCATTCCCATTACTGCCCATGAACAGGCTCAATCAAACCGAGCCTGCAGTATTTTTATTTTTGTCGTGTTCGATGGTTTTAAATGTTCCCTTTTCATCTATTTCATGAAAGAATCAATGACATTTTCACATATGTAATATATTTTCTCCACTTGCAAGCCATGTTTTTGCTGAATTGTGTAAAAGATATGTTGAGATAGACTTTCCACATCAAATTCATGTTTGAGCTCTATACCGTAGAACAGCTGTATTGTCTGGATTATCTCGCTATCTAATATGAACTAAGGCACTGCCTCTTATCGAGCTCTAGCTTTAATAATCTCGGATAATGATTTATATTAAAATATAATTTGTTTCTAACATTTGTTAGCCTACTCATGCACCATATAACATTATGTGATTTTTGGAAAGAATTTAAGTCTACATCAACTTATTCAGCTGGACAACTGGCAATCTGACTTTTACTAAACATTTGGGTTTCTAATGTGTAAACACAAAAATTAAGGCTTCTTACTTAAATTTACAACCCAAATGTTTTCCATTACCTCAATTAAATTAATGCAATATTGAATATTAATAAATTCTTCATTGATACATGTAATTTCTAAATATTATGTCACATGTGCATGAAAATATATTATTGTCTGAAAAATAAATTTTATTTTTTAAAATGTTACCTTGAGTACACTTGCATTTGTAACTTGCATTTGCACATAATTGCCCCCATCATCGGACACCCATGCCTTTTACTACACTCACGCTACGTTACAGGTTAGACTACAGTAATTCATTTCCCATAGACTCCCAGTATAGCTTCAACTCCTATTCTGAATAAGCTATTGGGTCAAGGCCTTAAAATCTTACTTTGGCAAATAAAACTTAACTAGAGACATCATAAAAACACAACAAAAATATAGCATAACCAGTAAACTTTTTCGCGACATGCACTGGAAGACCACCACCCTCAGCTTTGCGCCACTTTAAGTTTCACTTTGTCCAAAATAATACCCATTTTTAAAGATAAAAATTTTCAAATACTCAAAATAAAAATGCAAATGTTTTGTTTCAATTTCTTCTACACACTGTGCATTTTCATATAGCTATTTAATATTTTTTATTCTGCTTTTGCATTTTCAACCAATCACAGAATTACTTTATCTAATGGTCCGCACAAACCCTAGACAAAATTGACTGGTTCCCGAGCCACCTGAATTACTGTAATGTAACCTACAAGCCATGGGTTAATCGACTGCAGTATTTTCGTTTCTGCCGATATGAATATTCATAAGCTGACCAATGAAACGGCTCGTTACGGCGGCGAATACTCTTCAATTAAAGGTTGGAAACGAATACTACTTGAATACTCTGCCTAAACGTTTTGTAACGAGACGTTTCATTGGCTGATTGCTCCGTGTGTGAGAGGACAAGGAACCAATTAAATGCCGCATTAATTATTCATGAGTACGACGTCTAGACAGTCAATAATCCCACGGCGTATGAATGAAGTGCTAACGTAATGGATACGACGTGGGTATCCGACGATAAATTGCCCCATGCTATTCAAAAAAATATATATGCATGTATATGAATAAAGTTAAAATCTAGACCTAAAAAGAACTATTTTAATATACATGTACATCACATTAACACCACATTGAGACTTCGATATGTAGTGTGATACATCACCTAGATTGTGCAAAGTCATTTGAAAATATCTCCAGGAATGACAATGACACAGGAATTTTCAGTTATTAACAACAGCAATTTGAAGTTATAGATGCTGTGTGCAAAATATTGTGACAATATGGTACATATTTGGTGACAATAAGGTACATATGTGAGCCAAGTTACTTGAATGTGCATGATAGAATTACTTATTTAAGTTGAAAAATAGTTCAGCTATTGGGCCAAAATAGATGAAATAATCTCAATCAATTAAACATAAACATTTACAATGTCATGTAGTCTGATTATCCATATGTAACACTCCTTTACAGGTCTTAGTAACAGAATTGTTACAAAATGCTTCTTTATATCTATTTTCATTACATACATGAATTGCAGGTACCAATCAAATCATGAATTAAAACTGTTGTTGGTCCATTTTTAAAATGTATCATATCACTGTAAAGAGATTATTGTTTTCAAAAAATGAACACATCAATAAGCAATAAAATGCCATTATTCTTAACCACTTTTGGATCTCTGTCTGGTAAGTATTTTATAAATGTAATATATACTGGAAAATGTGAATTTCAAATTCTGAAGCTCATTCCAGTTGGTATTTTCTTTATTTTGTATTTTTCATTGCAGAAATGTAGACAAAACTACTTTAAAATAGGTTAATTTCTCTTTTAAAAGTCCAGCTTAAGCAGATCCAAGTACCGGTATATTCAGATTTTTACATGTATTTAAGAGGCCAAAAACCCACTGACATGGCAATAAATGTTTTTCTTCCTCTTCACAGCAATCTACTTTTTTTCAACAATTTAAATGATTATGAAAGCTTTGATTTTTTATATTTTCTAAAACACAACATTTTAATGCTGAGCAAATTTAGTGACACCATGAATATTTAACAAAATTTGCAAAAATAAAACAAAACAAAACAGACACCTTGTCAATAGTGTATTTGATTATACATGTACCTCACATACATATTTTGATTATGAAATCATGTTGAAATGTGCACATGACAGAAAATATGGTAATAATAGAACACTTTTAATTCCCAAAATGAGCACGAACTTGATATTTCACGCTATTCTTGGTACACATGTATTCTGCTTTCTGGTCAAACTTTTTGGTCCCAACTGATGATAATATATTGGAGATTAACCCTTTCCTACATGTAAACACCTTTTTAAGTTTATGGTATGGAAAAACTGTGTACATTCAGATCAGCCAGCACATCCATGATGTCTGATCAGGATCTGCAATGTTCACTTGTTTAAATCATTAAGTTATTTCTGACCAGAAAGTGAACAGTGCAGATCCTGATCAGATGTGCCAGCTAATCTGGATCTTCACTGGTCTCACATGGGTAAAAAAGCATGTCTGTAGAGCAAAAGGGTACATTTCTTGTTTATTTAAAATCTCATATTACTGTGTATTAAAATTAAAAAGGTAATACTCAGTAGTTACTTTGAGAAAATTATTGTCTATAAAATTTATAAAACCTGAAATTTCATACATTTAGGATAATCTGTCATGTCAATTCAGGCAGCACTTGTAAGTCTATTGTATATGGCAATCACTGTAAAGAGTTAGTTTTGTTTTTAGATTTACACAAGCTTTTAAAAAATAGTATCATTGTTTAACTGATATCTAAAATTGTGCTTGTCATCCTGAAACCCAAGAACAAATAAAAACATCATCTGATTGTCATTTTTGCTTTAAAAATTGGACTGTCATCATAAAGTAAATTAATTTGTGTTACAGTCATAATCTCTTCCCTACACCTACCCAAGATGTTGATTCAATCAGTTTTGTCAGGGTATCACAATGTTATATAAGATCACAATTTACAACACTTGGAGTAAAAGTCAGAGATGCTGATGCAATCAAAGGTGTCATATTTAATAAATAAATAAATTTATTTCTAAACATGTCAAATGTAAAATGCAAAATGTTGCAACCAATAATATTTGATTCTGTGCTGTGTAGACCTAGTGACTTTTGTTGACTAAGGTCATTGATCAAAAGAGCATATTGACATATAAATGATGTCTTTTCTTTTGTTGCAACATTTTGTTAATTGCTTTCCAACCTGTTTAGTCATGATAGTCTTGAACAAAAATCTGGAGAAAGTACATGTATGTTGCTTTGTACAAAATATCCAATCAATGAAGCAACTTGTTGTAAAATATTTGATAAAACATCATAAACTGACATAGAACATATAAACACAATGATAATAAAATTTTTTTCAATTAAATGAAAACTTGGCCTTTTATGAGGCCTATTTGAGCTTTTTCAAAATAAAGTGTGGCTCAGTTGACTTGTTTGTGGCCTATTGACTGTAATCCATATACCAATTCCATGGTATTTGCTCATAAATTTGGTGTGAATAGACTGATAACAATCCCAATCTATCAACCAAAACAATAAACATTAATATATGTTTATGCAGTGTAGACCCAATGTAGACCCTCATTTTTTTAAAGGGGGGGGGGGAGGGGGGTGGCCAGTTTTTTTTTTAGAAAACAGGGTCAGTCTTCAAAGCCCCTGTGGTGTAGATTTGCTTTTGTGCCATGTGTTTTATAAGAATAAATAAAACTTTTAAAAGAAATCTCATACCTCGTGTTCAGTACTCTCACAAACAATATCTTTGACTGCCATGAGCTCTCTGAATGACGAACATGACCAGTGACAAAAAACTCTTATACAAAACTGAATTGTGGCGCTGGTCTACGCTAAGCTCAGTGTGTCTCACACTGTGAATGTGAGTGACTGAACATTGGCGAGGTCCATTTCACAATGCAACTTCACATAAAAGTTGGTTCTCACCAGCCTTACATCTTGTTTTCAAGAAAAACTCCATGCATCTGATGGTTCCGTCACTGGGCCTTATGCTCCTTTAAATTTAAAGGCCTAATAATCCACTGACAAGCTACCATTCAGTAGTTTTCAACTTGATTTCTTCAGTGTAATTTCTAAAAATGGCCGATTGCTATCACAGGGAATCGGCACATAACTTTTTTTCCAATCCTCTCAATCTATGCCATAATATACGTCGTATATTACAGCATACACCGAGTCCAATCGTTCAGTATAGGTCCCAGGAGGAGAACGCATGGCTAGACCACTTTTTCAGGAGGGAATTGGGTACTGTGGTCAGTAAATCGTCTCGCATTTCTTTGAAAATTCATATTTCAGATAAAGATATGGCCTATGCTGATCTCCTATATTTACTCTAAACAATGGTCATCTCACATCCGCCAAACTTTCGGTATCTTCTGAGAACATTCTCCACAACTGCACTAGAAAATCGCAAAAAATGGCAAAATCACTCTTTAAAAGCCAATAATTTGATAATTAAACAAAGTTCTGAGCATTTGTTTCGTTTTAAAGATTCGTTTAACACTTGTCTTCATGTGTCATAAGCCTCAACTATTTTAAAGTCGTTTTAGGAGGACTTAGACGACAAGTTATAAAATTTTCAAAATGAACGCATGGGTAGAAGTTTTCATCAATTTTCCAAATGAACGCATGGACAGGAGGCATTTTAGAAATCCACGTTTTTTCGTGAATAACCCACATTAAATCGACCTTTTGACTTTAAAATTTCACAATACTTCATTCTGAATTGCTAAAATATCATTTAGAAGATCGGTCTCTAGTTTCGTATCGGTAATAATCGATACCATAGGGCCTATATAGTTTTTTAGATTAACTTGGAATTATTCATCATGCAAACGAAACTTCTGACATCTCATAATAACTGATACGCTTCCCACGATGATTCATTATTCTCTGCTTCAGATGTAAACTTTTTATAATCATTTATATTGACACAAAAAAAAGAAACACTAATGTTACAGTTTTAACTTCATGAATAACTCCCCTTTTTCTAACATCCGGCATTTGTAATATTTAGGAAGAATTGAAAAAAAATTATTATAGTTGCTTTGATCAATGTTCAATTCATATAAGCGACATTTTACAGTTTTATAGTTCACTTTTATTACACTATCTCTAGTTGTACGTAAATTAGAAAATGACTTGCAATGGCAGGGGTGTAAGAGTTTATGAAGGTTTATGGGGAAATCTTAAAAGAACCTAGAAGCTCGATTTATTTTTTTAAACCCTGTCATCGTGTTCTTGCTGATTTTACTCCAGGTGCTCTGGTCTCGGTAAGATAATTGAGTACCCGCCCTTTGGCTTTGCAATGCTAATTCTTATGTTTATATGCTTGTATGCTTTTGCATACAAGATTGTTGAGCTGATGGGTGGGTTGGAGTTATTTCACCAAGACAATTTGTACTTGTTTTGTGATACGAGAACTTGTTGGGGGCAAGTGCGAGGTTGGTGCACCCTAGAACCTGGTTTAAACCCCCAGTGGCAATTTATTTTGCCACTGACCGTTCCAATGCGGTATCCCCAAAGGTTCTCTTCTTCGTTATTTGTTTGTTGCGTCCTATTTGAATTGACATACTTATATAAAACATGCGCTCTCTCTCTCTCTTCCTCTCTTCTTTTTCGCCGCGTGGGGAGGCTGTGTTTTTTAATGTGGCGATTCCTGATATGCACATATTGCTTTTTTTTGCATTTAATCAAATGCAGATGATAATCTTGTGCCTGACATTCGAACCTGAGTGATATTTGACGCGGCATATTTGAAATGTATACATTGATCATTGATCTCAAATCTATCACTTAAACTGAAAAACTTGTATTAATATTAATGGATGACGAAGTGTCAAGAGCAGTGGCAGAAATTATAGATGTATCTGTGCGAGCTGTTTGGGCAGAAGGTTTGTAAGATATTTTCCTTTTATTTATTATGTTATTTGAATTAAATGATTATTGATATGTGTATATGATAATATAATATTTTAAATGTTCTTTGTAGACCAAAATCTTATGTTTGAAGGTCTAGAGGTACTAAAGTACTGTAAACAAAAATTGACAGATGCCAACATTTTTACTGTTGTTCTTTGTATTTTTATATAGTTTCAGTATAAAATTATGATAACAATAACGGTATGACCTTAAATAATGAGTATATTCAACAGTATAATCAATTACATAAAGAAATATTACTTGGTTATACGTACTTGGCATCTACCCTATTGCGAAATTTAAACCGGCGCGAAATATACTGATGCAACACTAGAGGTCATGTTTCTGATGTTTATTCTAAATGGGGAAAATTAAGAATAGACATTTTCAAATACAGCTTTCGATGGGTTTCAGGTTTGGAAGGAGGATTTTTCAGTTCAATCCTGAACTTAAATAGTCAATCTTTGTTATAAAAATTCAAATGAAAGAAGTAAAAATCGTACATTTTTACGACAGTGATCTCGTTTCTAGTTACAGTGTCAAAAGTTTCGTTTGCATGATGAATAATGAAGTTAATCTCAAAAACTATATAGGCCCTATGGTATCGCTTATAACCGATACGAAACTAGAGACAGATCTAAATGATATTTTAGCAATTCAGAATGAAGTATTGTGAAATATAACAGTCAAAAAGTCGATTTAATGTGGGTTATTCACGAAAAAACGTGGATTTCTAAAATGCCTCCTGCCCATGCGTTCATTTGGAAAATTGATGAAAACTTCTACCTATGCGTTCATTTTGAAAATTATATAACTTGTGGTCAAAGTCCTCCTAAAACGACCTAAAATTAGTGGAGGCTTATGACACATGAAGACAAGTGTTAAACGAATCTTTAGAACGTAACAAATGCTCAGAACTTTGTTTAATTATCAGATTATTGGCTTTTTAAGAGTGATTTTGCCATTTTTAGCGATTTTCTAGTGCAGTTGTGGAGAATGTTCTCAGAAGATACCGAAAGTTTGGTGGATGTGAGATGACCATTGTTTAGAGTTAATATAGGAGATCAGCATAGGCCATATCTTTATCTGAAATATGAATTTTCAAAGAAATGCGAGACGATTTACTGACCCCAGTACCCGATTCCCTCCTGATAAAGCGGTCTATCCATGCGTTCTCCTCCTGGGACCTATACTGAACGATTGGACTCGGTGGCATAGATTGAGAGGATTAGAAAAAAAGTTATGTGCCGATTCCCTGTGATTGCTATTGGTTACAACGAACGACAACCTACTCTCTAAACTGACGATTTAGTTTTTTTTGCTTTCCAAAATGCTAGTCCGATAACAATGCTACCGAATAATAAGTTTTAATTTTTAAAGATATTTTGCAATTAACAATTTATAAAAATAAATCAAATAACAAAATTTGTCAAAACAATACTTTGCCGTAAGTTTTTACCGGTCAGGTTTTTTCCCGTGTTTACATGCCCTTATGCTTTGCACAACCAGTAACCAGCGCAAACGGAAATGGACAACTTTTATTTTAGCTTAGTGACCCGAGCTAGAGCTCGATATTATTAAAGGAAAGTGACCTTTCTCACCAGTGATTTCAACGTCATTTAGTTTATCAGCCCACTGGTACCTGGTCAGCATTTCTTTAATTTGTTGAGAAGAGGCGTTCCGTCAGGTTTTGCTACAATCCGCAAATTAAAGAAAAGACTGAAATTTCCTGAACTTGAGCTGAAGAATATCTTCAACGTTTTTTGGCGTTGTCCCGGTTAGCTTAGTTGGTTGCGTCGCAGGAATTGCAGGGCTAGGCGCTGTCGCCGTGACGGTGCGGGTTCGCTCCCAGCTAGAGACTCTTTCATTGAAATTCACAGTAGCGCTATCTGTGCAGTGTGGCGGCCGTACAAAGTCTCCCCGTACACTTAGTCAGTACTGTTATCAGTAAAAACACCCGTTACCGATGTCATGCAGTGATTGTAACGTATATCAGGGCTATTCGATCAACGTTTTTGGCGTTGTCCCGGTTAGCTCAGTTGGTTGCGTCGCAGGAATTGCAGGGCTAGGCGCTGTCGCCGTGACGGTGCGGGTTCGCTCCCAGCTAGAGACTCTTTCATTGAAATTCACAGTAGCGCTATATGTGCAGTGTGGCGGCCGTAAAAAGTCTCACCGTACACTTAGTCAGTACTGTTATCAGTAAAATAACCCATTACCGATGTCATGCAGTGATTTTAACGTATATCAGGACTATCCGATCAACGTTTTTTGGCGTTGTCCCGGTTAGCTCAGTTGGTTGCGTCGCAGGAATTGCAGGGCTAGGCGCTGTCGCCGTGACGGTGCGGGTTCGCTCCCAGCTAGAGACTCTTTCATTGAAATTCACAGTAGCGCTATCTGTGCAGTGTGGCGGCCGTACAAAGTCTCCCCGTACACTTAGTCAGTACTGTTATCAGTAAAATAACCCGTTACCGATGTCATGCAGTGATTGTAACGTATATCAGGGCTATCCGATCAACGTTTTTTTGGCGTTGTCCCGATTAGCTCAGTTGGTTGCGTCGCAGGAATTGCAAGGCTAGGCGCTGTCGCCGTGACGGTGCGGGTTCGCTCCCAGCTAGAGACTCTTTCATTCATACGGAAGTTTATTAAGTTTATGTTCCAAGGTTTTACAAAAGTGGTTTTCAAACCAAACTATTTTCTTCCATTCTTCTGCAGTGAAATTATTTTTGTGTTCAGCAATCGATGTTGGAATTTTCTGTTCATCAATAATTAAACTGTCAAAAAGGATTGAACCATCGTGAATTTTAGTTTTTGATATTATCTGATACAGCTCTAATGAAAGTCGATCACTGTTACACTGCTAGTCGTATCACTTAAAAGTTCTTTCTCAACCTGTTTAGCAATTTGGTGACAAATTTCAGAAGAATCAGCATACTGAATCACGTAACGAAGAACTGATGAAACTGGAATCACATCTTTGTTGTCCACTGTTTTCAGTCCAGCTTTATAATGCTGGAATGTTCTTTTTAAACTAGACTTTGTAACACTTTTTGATTTACTAATAAGAGTATAAAAAGTATCAAATGAAACTAAGTTTTCACAAATATTTCCATTGTTGTACATTTTTACATTCACTAGACTTGCAAACTTCATTCTCCAACATCATTTTAGAATGCCTGAAATTGATTATGGGATGTATTATATAATATAATATTATATAATATCATTTCAGTGATATAAATCGATTTTTATTGTAATATATTATAATACTAGTGTATGCAACATACTATTTTTGTCTTTAAACTATTTCGCAAATCAATCTGAATTATGATAAATTATGATAAATTCTATACATACTTATATCTGTTATTTATGTATAACATTTATCAAAATGAAAACATTCTTCAGTACTATAGTAATAAGCTGCTTTAAAAATATTCCACTGATACAAAATGAACCGTCTCAGAAGGCCTTGTGTTTAATATTATCAGTAGCTTCTATATATGTAAATTAAACGTTATGTTTTCTCAAAAATATGTTACATTAAATGACAAGTGAAAATAAAAATATTTTAAATACAAACAGTGTATGGAACATGAACTTCATCAACTTCCGTATGAAGATATTCTTCAGCTCAAGTTCAGGAGATTTCAGTCTTTTCTTTCATTTGCGGATTGTAGCAAAACCTGACGGAACGCCCCTTCTCAACAAATTAAAAAAATGCTGACCAGGTACCAGTGGGCTGATAAACTAAATGACGTTGAAATCACTGGTGAGAAAGGTCACTTTCCTTCAATAAAAGATAGCGAGATAATCCAGACAATACAGCTGTTCTACGGTATAGAGCTCAAACATGAATTTGATGTGGAAAGTCTATCTCAACATATCTTTTACACAATTCAGCAAAAAATGGCTTGCAAGTGGAGAAAATATATTACATATGTGATTATGTCATTGATTCTTTCATGAAATAGACGAAAAGGGAACTTTGAAAGCCATCGAACACGACAAATATGAAAATACTGCAGGCTCGGTTTGATTGAGCCTGTTCATGGGCAGTAATGGGAATGCTTATTACTGCCCACGCCGCCTAGCCCCGGGTTGAGCGCAACTCAGTAATTACACCATTAAATAGAACAATTTCGATCCATCCCATACGATGGTATGCATGAGTGAAAATTGCATTAATTTTTAAGATTTCATCTAAGAGATATTGAAAACAAACAATTAGCAAGATCACCCAGATCTGGTGTGGTTTGTCTCTGTGTGATGAATATGACTCGGCACCGGTAAATGAGCTGTGTTATGTTTGTTCGGAGATGCCAAATGGTATAGTACCTTTAAGTGGGAACACATTGACATTGTGAAAGAGTGGTACTTAGAAACACCAATTGAAACTCAGATCTTACTGGAAAGTTTTATAAACAAAGATAGTTTAAGAAGGTCCAAGAATCCCGCAAACTACCATCAACAAAAATTGATGCTTTATCAATTTAAGTGCAAGATATTTTAAATCAGTATTGATGGGATTAAGTCTTAAGAGTTTAAAAGTGACAAGGAAACATGATTTGTACCTACCAATAATAAAAATCTAAACATTCGATATTTTGCCAAATATCATGTGATTGGTTCCTAAATTGTACTGTTGCAATGGGTAATACACTTGAACGATAGACTTTACAAAAACAAATGTGTGAAGCACCTGATATATTTTCATTTGATTGTTTGCGTGTAATTTTCTATGCGCTCATATATTATTGTATGATTATGTACTTCTGTCGCAATTACATGCACTTTGAATTAAGATACACGTTTTGTATTCAATTGTCTTAACTGTGGTATCATTTTATTTCACGGGGAAGAATGGTCAAGCTAAAGTTGCAAAGGATATATTCACGCGGGCTTCAATTCGCGCAGTTGTACTTGTTTTCGGATGAATTATTAAAGGGTGTTTTTTGCTGTTTTTTTTTAAATTTGCGCATTTACTCTAGCGTGAAAGTATGCATATTTCTAAACATGTGCGGAATATATTGATACCATAGTAATTGAGCGTGCTTTCTTTTTGAGCGTAGTGATGAATAAACGCTCTCAGTTCCTTCTTATGTGTCTTGGTAATTTGTCCAATTGCATCTTTTTATGTTATTATTATTATATTTAAAATATTATTTGCCGAGGTTGCCAACATTATGTGAGTCCTATCTGCAAATTAAAAGATTGAAAACAAAATGATTCAGAAAAACAGATAAAATCTTTTCACTATTCAATTGCTGTAACCAGATGATTTTTATAAAGATTTTATTTAAAATGGTCACTTTTGACAAATTATGAGAAAATGTGGTCTTTAAGAGTAGATAGTTAATAACAAGGGTTTGACTGTAGTAAAAACGGAGATGTATCTATTTAATGTGGTCTTGAGCAGTGTTGAATGTAATACATGTATAACTGTATTGAATTTTATAAAACTGTATAATTATATGAAGGATTACTAAGGATTTATATTGTAATAAATAATAAAAATTATATGTTTTGAATAAATGATTGTGATAATAATTTGTTTTCTTTAAATCAATTAAATATGAAAACAATAACAGGAGTGTTTTACAAGGATTCCCATCCAAATATTGCATTCATGTATTCACTAGCAGAAAATATCTGTGGTAACATTAAGGTAAAGGGCTATCAAATTATACAGTGGTCAGTGGAGAATCATTAGCTCTCAATTACAATCTGTTCCGGCTAATAGATAATGATTGAAGCCTTGTTTTATGGCTGGCAGAGATGTTCAGAATCTTGGGGAATCCTGTAGGCTTGGATGCACCAACTTCACGTTTGCCGCCAACTGGTTACATGTATCATATAAACAAGCAAGTACAAGTATTCTTGGAGACTTATTTTCAACATGCACATGTAAACTGAACCCGTTGACATGCACACTCCACACACAAAAAAACAACAACTGTTACAATAATACAACAAACAACAGCACCCCACCCTCACCCCCTTAAAAAAACAACACTCCCCAAAAAACAACAACAACAAACAAACAAAACAAAATACAATAAAACAACTAAAACAATAACCACAAGTATAAAAAGTAACACAAGTATAAACAAGTAACACAAGTATAAACAAGTAACACAAGTATAAAACAGTAACACAAGTATAAACAAGTAAGAAGCTTATGGCATCGTCAAAAAAGGTTAGGTTGATATCTTTAAAGATATCACTATTCTTACAAAATACTATTTTATATCATTCTCTATTTCTGTCTCGTTTGTAAATAGTGGTAACAAAGCTAACATAATAAGTACCCATTGCGAAGAGGAGAGACTATATCATGACTTGACTTTTCCATAAATTATAATTATCACAAGAACCATCTGTAAACAGCATCATATTCATTACAAGTGATGAGGGTGATATGCATTATTTCTAGAAAAGGCGGTTCGTTTAGAGCAGTCCAAGGGTAATAACAATGATAATTTCCAACCTTTTGGCCAAAATCCCCGTGCAAATTAAAACTTTTGTCCAAAATGAGAGTTCAAGCAACCCCACCTAACCACTCTGTAACCACTCCTGCAAGCGATTAAACATTTTTTGTCGCAAGCGTTTTATGTTCAATGAGAAAGATGCAACAAACATCTTTCACCACTGTTCAAAAAACTATTATCAAAACTCATGAAGTTTTTCTTCTAGTTCTTTAAATGTTGGCCTATCGGCTCTGTCAAATTTCCAGCACATCTGAATAATCTGATATAACTCAGGATGACAATGCTTGGGGCACTTCATACGATTTTCTGAAGATTGCTTAAGATATGGTAAAATGTCTTCGTCTGCCATTCCTACATGTATAAAAGTGCATATTTTCAAATAAGTACAAAATATATACATGTATCCATTCGTTGAAGAATTGTGCTTTCATGAGCTTAACACTACAATATTTTTAAAGGTCGTATTATATTTTACAAATGTGCAGTTCAGTTAATATACATTATTGGCCAGCATCTCTCAAAGTTTGGTTGATATTAAACTGATCAATTTTCTGCGTGTTTCGAAAAGGTTTATTTATGCCTCAATTGTGATATAGTTTCTAATACATGTGTTTACACTTTTTTCGGATATAGCAGTATCAACAACAATAAAAATTCTCAAAACAGGCTATTGTTTTTTAATGCAGATTAATCACAAGTGTCAAGAAATTCAAGAGACTATGACCTTGTAATCATGACATCTACTTTAACGTAACTGGTTAAGAATCACCCTGTCGGTTTCAAAAAGGAGAAAGGTTAATTGAAGATTTAACATTTAAAGAATGACCTACACATGTCCTTATTATGAAATTGCCGAAAAAACGAAGATAAAAATATCGGAGATGAAAGTAAGAAAGTTGTTATACCTGCGTATGGACGCTCTCCAAACATTACCATCTCCATAAACAATATACCAAATGACCAAACATCTGACTTGAATGTGAATATGTGATCCTCAAGAGCTTCTGGGGCGGTCCATCCATTAAAAGGAGTCAGTTCCCCTTGCATTGGAATATACTCGGAATTCTTAAAAAAGTCAAAAATGCATGTCAGGAATCGCCACAAAAAAGAGCTCCATGAGCGATCCATTTTGTAGGAATTAGTTCCTCTTCTTTGTTTTTATACTCACAGTTATATTACGACTGGCTGACAGACCCTGAACTGTTTATTTAATAATCATTTTGCTAAAAATCATCTAGTTAAAAACAAAAGAACAGTTCCTTAAGAATTTCAACCCGTTACTTAAAAAAAGAACAATTTTATGAAAATTCAAACACGCGATACCTCGAAGTACGTGATTTTAAATTTATAATTCGAAGTAAATCGTCGATCCCTTGGATATTCAAGTTATCGCAACTAGACTGTACTTGCGTGAAGTCAGGGTCGACCTACTTAGAATGCACGTCCTCCACATTGAGCCAATAATAAAAAAGCAACAACAACAGAAAGAAAGACATTACTACACTTCTAAGGAAACAAATGTTATAAATAAAAAAGAACCCGTGAAATAGATAAAAATTTGAAATAAAGGTATTTTTGAAAATTGCTATTCGTTTTATCAGTTTTGTTTCTTTGTTTAGAAAACAACTAAAACGTACAGTACGGCATTGTTGGAATAAATAAATAACACTGTCTTAATCACTGTCACATCTTACTGGGAAGCACGCTTTTCTTTAATCATTGATATTTAGCAGGGGCAGCACATCTACGCTACCAGAAACAGAAGTAAACCCATTTAAACGAAATACATGTAAATAGAACTATGCAGTAAAAAACAGGTTTTAACTATATCAAGTAACCTTAAGTCTACCTTACTCAAGAAGTCATTCATTTTGTATCGACCCCCAGATGTAATGTTAGAGCTACTGTTTCATTAAATATCTAACAAGCTCTCTTCTGAGTTTTATCAGACCACTTACCGCATTTGTAAGTCTCCGCGCTAAGCCAAAGTCTGCAATTTTCACATTTTTGATTGTTTTTCCCTCTCTAAAGGAACTAACAAGGATGTTTCTTGCAGCCAGGTCTCGGTGAATGATCTTCTGCGACTCCAGATAAATTAAACCTTTGACAATCTGACTACCGATGTCTACAAATGCGGGTGTTTCCAAGTTTCCTCGTTCATCTATACCGCAAAAGCGGAAAATTAGTTAGCCCACAGCTGACCAAACATGGGTAAATATAGAACATACACTCAACCAAAGTTCTAATTGGTCACCAATTGTATATGTTTACAATGTATGCTAGTTTCGTTTCTTCCCTACGTCAAGAGAGGTTGTGGAAAGGACTGTTTTTTCTTGAAATCAATTATCTAATGTCTTTTTAATCTTTGTTGATTGTTTTCTTCAATGAATCTAACTCATTTACTTACACCGTCGTGTCAAAATTAGAACAGTCTTTAATTAAAAGGGAAGTAATTTAAAATTTGATACTTTTAAAGGGATTTATTTAAACAAATGTGCTGTTGAGTGATAAATTTTTAATATGTTTTTCCTACTAATGAGGGGCCCTATTAAAACAAAACAAGAAATTAAGAGCAAATTTCTGATTGCTTGACCTTTTTATGCAAGAAATGCATTTTTAGCAAAATTAAGGATAACTCTCGCCAAACTGTTCCGAAGTCAATTATTACACGATCAAAAGTTAATTTAAAGACTGTTATTGGCAAATGAAAATAAATAACAGTGAATTCAGTGTCTTTCTAATAAAAAGAAACGGACACAAAGTGACCAATTAGAACTTTGGTTGTTTGTATGCTGTATGAAATAATCAAAGATGTATTTTTTTGCAAAAAATCCACTTATTTTTATTAAGGGTGCTATGAAAGTTCGTTCTCAACATCTTTTAAATAACTCTTTGGATCATATAAGATTTGATAAGGGGGCAAAATTAGGCAGGACTTGCAAGTCTTTAAAACCGCAAAACTGTCTGCTTAACCCAGCTTTGATCATATTCAGAAAAAAAACAAGATTAGGGTGGGTAATTAAACTGCACCTTACCATGCATTTTGTAAACAAAAAACCGCCATCTTGGATGAAAATTTGTAAGTTTTTTACTTTCACTTATTTAATAAATACCTCGTAAAATTGAGATATAGCTATGAACCAACTGCTACACATTTTCCCGAATCTTTTGGTACCTAGATTGAATATAAACTTATTGTGGAACACACGTTACCGCGGTCATAAAAACTGAATCGGCGAGAAATAAGCAAGAATTTTCAGGGTAAAGTGCATGGAAATTTGTCATTTTGTATGTTTTTCGCCAAGAAAGGTAGTTTTGTCTGTAATCACGCCAAAAATTGAATTACATTTTAAATTTCATGTCCAAAGACAAATTTTTGTGTGAAATAAAACACTATTTTGCAGCAAAATTAGCAAATATCCCTTATGGTAAAGCGCAGTTCTGAAAAAAAGTGCAGTTGACTTTTTTTCCCCCAACTAAACACTAAAAGTCGCCGTCGTATTTTCCTGACTAATATGACCATATAAACACAAGTCCGACACGTAATCATTTAAAGAAATAAAATGTAACATTTGGGAGACTCTTCAATATCAAATTCCGGCTTAAAACATGTATTGTTTTGATCCGCTCCTCTGAACTTTGGCTTGTTCAGTTGTCACCGGCCAACGAAAAAACGTAAAAGCAATAGCTGTTTCACTGCCAATATTACTTTTTTTTATTTTGACACAAACGAGTTTTTGTACCAGCTAAAAGAATTAAATAAAAAATACGCAAGTTGGGTGATTTTTTTTTCGTAACAAATTTATAGTAAAATTATGATCTACAGAAAGGTATTGTTCCTCATGACTTCTCTCCAAATGCACTTGTGTTTATTTTAAATTATACGTATATACATAATTACATTTATTCTCCAAGTCATCATTTAAATAAAAGTGAAAGACAAATTTCCTGGTTATCTTAAATGATTATTAATTATGTTAATAAATTATAAAATACGCCGTTTGTTGCATGTACATTTGTAGCACAAATATGACAAGTTGGCAACACTTTTAAATCTTACCATGTAAATATTTTAACAAACTGCCATTTTCAATCAACTCCATTACGATGGTAGTTTTGTCATCATGTATGCAGGTTCCATAAAATTGTACAATATTTTCGTGGTCCATCCCCTGCATAAGTTTCACTTCAATATGTACGCCCACCTGTTCCCCTTTTACTATAGAAAAAAAAGTTATTGATATTTTTAGAGTTAAATGGTTACAAGTCATTTAAATTTTATTACAGTAGAGACATTAAGTGCATTTTATCTATGTAATTCGAAATCAACACCATTACATCAGGTGTATGATCATTTTTCGGACTAATAATAGTGAAATCAAAGAAAACAAATGTCACATTGCAATTTCATTACAAAAAACACATTTAGATAAGGGAAACGTGTAAAAGGTGTCAGAGTAGCCATATTCACGATTACACATCTCTTCATGTAGGTCAACAGAAAGGCAATTTATAATAGCTGCAAGATTAAAAACCAACTATTCAGAAGCGACTGGATTTTAAGATGGTCAAAGGTCCTTGTCGAAATTTGGTAAATCACTGCCATGGCCCTTTGGAAGGCAAACAATGATCTTGATCTAAAATCTTGTAAAAGATCCTAGAAGCTGAATTTGTTATCCCTGTTACCGTACTCGGCTTCTTGTTTTCGTTAATTAATTGTAGCTTCCATTTCAATAAACTATGCTCTCTTTTCGTCATTTGTATTTGGTTGTGTTGGGCGGCTGTGTTTTCTGGATTTGGCCTTCTCTGATATGCATATTTTACATGTTTACTCAACGTGTACTTGGTTGTTTTAATGATAATCTGTTGTGGTAAGAGTGACACTTATTAACCATTTGCTAGAACATGACTAAAAACCACAGTGGCTTATTGTTTTGCTACTGACCGTTTCAAGTGGGTAACACCCCGTGTTCTCATTTTCGTTATTTGTGGTGTCTAATTTGAAATTTAATATTTTTAACACAAGCTCTTTTTTCCATCTTGGGAGTTTTGGATACTTGGTAAACTGTTTTTGTTCTGGCATTGGCTTGTCCAAATATGTATATGTATATTTAACTCTTATGGTCTTGAGGTCTTGAGAATTTATTTACCTGTATTGTAGGTTTTCAAGGCTACATTTTTGTCTTTACCACTTCTTTGCCAGACTCCTTTCCATACCTCTGCGAATTGACCTTTGCCTATAACTTTTTTGAACGTAAGGATATTTTTTATAATCCTATTTTCTCGAGTGACTATTGACGAGATTGGCTTGCATGATAGTTTGCCTGTAAACACATTTTTGATCTTGGTAATTGTTTGGCAAAAAGCTCATGTAAATTTATCCACCTCGCTTAACAGACTTCATTTTAAAGAACTTTTAATTGCAAAAAACCTAGTAATATCAATGAACAAGTTTGAGCGAATTTGGGTTTGTTAAAAATAACGATATGCAACGAATATATCATTTGCTGCCAAGTTGTATCGTGAAACTAACTTCGTGTTCGATGGCTTTCAAAGTTCCCTTTTCATCTATTTCAATATCACAGTAGCGTTGTTTGTGCCGTGTGGCGGCTGTAAAAAGTCTCCCCGTACATTCAATCATTGCTGTTATCAGTTACGCCCTTTGAAGGTCGTTGAGCACGATACTTATGTACTATGTTTATAGTACTTCTAAAATTCCTTTTGTTTTAATATTTCGGCCAGTTTATAGATAGGTGGTTTCAATATCCCAGCCAATGTCGATTTGGATATTGTCCAATCAACCCCAAGGATATACTTCCTGCTTTTTTAATTTTGTCTTTGGCGTAGTCTGTGATATGCAGGATTTATATTCTAAGATCCCCTGTCAAAATTCTATTCTGTTTAGTTCCGCCCATTGTTTTCTCGTTTAGGGCAAACCCATTCTTTTATCTGGGGACCATACGCCGCTGAACATGGAATGGTATTAATCTGAAAATACCTCATTGAAGGTTCCATGTTCACCGCCATATGCATACCATCGTTTGGGATGTATCGAAATTGTACTATTTAATAGTGTAATAACTGAGCTGCGCTCAACCCGGGGCTAGGCGGCGTGGGCAGTAATAAGCATTCCCATTACTGCCCATGAACAGGCTCAATCAAACCGAGCCTGCAGTATTTTCATATTTGTCGTGTTCGATGGCTTTCAAAGTTCCCTTTTCATCTATTTCAAATAACTGTTGAAAATAAATTTGAAATGCATGTATAAACAGATGTAAAGAATATCCGCAAAATGATATTCAACTCCCCCCAGGACGAGCTGAAGATAGAAACAAATCAAAGTTAATTGAAACCATTTACAGTATTTCAGACACTTCGAGGACAAATCTCAAAATTAGCTATTATACATGACTTTTTTATATTAAAAATGGATAACTTACATGTAATCAAAAATAACGTGAATTACACAGTGTCACATATCTTAAAAACATTTAAATATAAAACTAACGTTTTTTTTTATTATTCCAGAATTACCAGTTGGAACTAATTTAAGTTCAAACAACATCAGATTCATTGAACTTATTGTCAGGAAAACAATGAACATTGAAGCTTCGTGATATTAACCTTTTGCCCTAGCTTTGGGTGTTACCATAGTGCTATTATCGGTGTCAGACAACTGCTCCGTCCTGTCAAGGCCGTTATCATCGGTGTCGGACAACTGCTCTACCCTGTCAAGGCTGCTATCATCGGTGTCAGACAAATGCTCCTTAATCTCGTCAATGCTGTTATCATCGGTGTCGGATAACTGCTTCATCCTGTCAAGGCTGTTATCATCAGTGTCAGACAAATGCTCTGTCTTTTCTTGTGTTATTGTCGGTTGGCCTAATGTAATAAGAATACTTTCTGTTCTGGATTGCATTTTTTGCAAAAAAACTAGTTTTTTCTGAGTTGTAATGGTATTTGTTAAGGTACTTTTACTTTCTAAAGGCGTTTTTAATTTCACCTTAAATATATAAATGACTTCTGTGGATGTGTTGATATTAAATTATAATAATAATATCGAAGACAAGATCACCTTTTCATTAAAAAAACGAGTAGAAAATATTTAAGCTTATTTCATGGACATAAGGTCAGTGTAAAGTAGAATTAACCCTGAATTTTTTTTTTAATCTTCAAATAGGGTTTCCTTCAAAATATCACAATAAATATTTAAATGGAAATTTGTTTGCACAAAGTTGTGTTATTATATGTAAGACAATTAATCACGTCCTCAGATGTGCTGCTTTTCAAATAAAAAACAAGCATTTACATAGACTGAAAGCCCTGTTGCGCATTTTAACTAGGTTTTCCGAGGGACAAATCCTGGTTATTAGATTGGGGTACGTCAGCGGGCGGAAGGGCGTTAACGATTTCTTGTGTGCGCAACTCCTACATTTCTCATCGGATTTCAACCAAACTTTATATAGGTATTGTCATGAAGTGCTCTGGTGCGAAATATCGGGGTTTGATCATTGGGTCAAGGTCACTGCTGCTAAAAATAGAAATTCAGTCTCTGCTCAATAACTTGAGTTTGCTTTTGCCTATTGACTCCATATCGAAAGGCAGCATGGGTTTGCTACACAGGTGTCTGTGATTAAGGTAAAGGTCACTGTTGCTAAAAATAGAAATTCAGTTTCTGCTTATAAAAAACTTGAGTTTTCTGTGGCCTATTGACTCCAAACTTGGTGTATAAGTAGCTTATATCAAAAGGCGGCTTGGGATTGTTACCCAGGTGTCTGTGATCACGGTCAATGTCACGGTTTCTAAAACTAGAAATTCAGTTTCTGCTTAATAACTTGAGTTTGCTTTGGCCTGTTGACTCAAAACTTTATGTATGGGTAGCTTATATCAAGGGGCAGCTTGGGATTGCTACCCAGGTGTCTGTATTTAAGGTCAAGATCACTGTTGCTGAAAAAAGAAAATCAGTTTACACTTAACTACATGCACTTGAGTTTGCAATGACCTGTTGACTCCAAACCTGGTGTATGGTTAGCTTATTTCAAAAGGCAGCTAGGTATTGCTACCCACCTGTCTGTGATAAAGGTCAATGTCACTGTTGCTAAAAATAGAAATTTAGTTTCCACTTAAGTACTTGAGTTTGGTCTGGCCAAGAACACATTTGCGCTCGGCAATCAGTCTGGAAAATGAAAACCTGGTTTTTGAAAATTTCCTGTCACTTGTTTCTTATTTTATGTGGATGCATCTGATAAACATAATCTGTTTTCTGAAAGCTGAAAATGAATGAAGGTGTTAACATAAACTCACCAGTACTGCAATGTGACAATATCGCGAAGATGAGAAGTGCGAGTACTAAAACAGTTTAATAGTTTATTATTGTCTCATCCATTTACATTACATAAACTTGACACTATTAAACATTACATAAAATGAATTGTAAATGGCCGTTCTAATATAGAAGTACAAGAGACATACCAATTTCACTACGATATTTCCTTTTATATAATTATAAGTAGTAATATCTTTGCTAATCACAATCTAAAATTTGTAGTAAGAGTTTAGGATATAAGGATACTAGAACTAGCATTTAGAATCAGCACATTTCCGTGTAAACGTATTAAGGGATTGCCACATTCCTCCCAACTTTGTTCATCAATAAAAAGAAAATTATCAAAATCTTAATAATGGCAAAATGCCGTTTAATGAAACTTTGCACAAATGAATATTACTTATGTATCTTTATTTTGCTTACAGTAAGACACGTTAGAAAGGTAAAGAAAAAACTTGACCTAAAAGCCCTTAAATTTCTATTTACATAAATTCACAAAAACTAAGCGATACCATCCCACATGAGCGCAATAATACTGACAAGAAAATGTTGTGTACTTTGTAAATAATTTTCAACTTCTAAAAGAGAAATCAGTGATTGTCATCCGTTTACGCGACCAGGAAGCGTCCAGAAAATTGAAGGTCAAACACACTTTTACTAATATCTCGTAAAGTTTACATATGTAAGTCACGAGGACACAATACATTGTTGTCAGTATCATATTACTCATGTGGGCATTTAAAATGCTGTTTTGTGTTGTTTAGTTTTTGTGAATCTATGTAAATAGAAGTTTAAGGAATTTTTAGATCTTGCTATTTTTCTTTACTCTTCTAACGTGTCTTACAGTCTGCAAAATAAAGATACATTAATAACATACTTAAGTTTCGTTTAACGGCATTTTGCCGTGATTGAGATTTTGATAATTTTCTTTTTATCGATGAACAAAGTTGGAGGGAGTGTGGCAATCCCTTAAGAAACAATACACTTCAGAATAAGACAAGTTGCCATAATAATAAAACAAATCCTCTGAAGTTGGATTAGCAAAAGCTTTTTAGATTAATACACGATAAAAGTCTTCAAAATAATATATACATGTATCTATATTACAATCAACCACCATTTTTCCTATAGAGTTGATTATTTCTAAATTCCTTAATATTAAAACAGGGTTTTGCTATATTTTGCTTATTATATCTGGGTGAATGAAAATAAACTGTAACTTTAGTATCACTTAAGGTAAGAAAATTAGCATTGACAGAATTTGCTTATTCGAATAATATTAATAATATTTTCCTATCTATCACATGCATAGGGCATTCCAGTACAACATACATTTCTGTTTTCACCTTGTCCATACAAACAGGGCACTTTTTTCAATTAATATGGTAAGTTTTTATAGCCCCCAGTTTCTTTCCGAAGTGGTGCCACACCACACCGGAATTTAGCTAATGCAGACCGATGTCCAAATGACATGTTTAATTTACAATACGATTCAACGGTATTATAGACTTTAATAGATTATATGTTCTAAACTTTTTGGGCACCACCTGTACCATTTTCAGCCGTCAAACTTTCTAAGTCAGCCTTCCAATTTTGGACATGATTATGCATCATAACATCAGATAAATTTTTAAGAAACTTTCTGCAAGAACATGGTTAATTAACATATATATCTAACACGAACGCAGATGTTCTAAAAATGAATGAAAGTGTGAACATTAACTCACCAGTACTGCAACGTGACAATATTGCGAAGATGAAAAGTGCTAGTACTAAAACAAACATGCTGAGGTGCATGACAATCCATGATGTATTCGTATCGCTATCTGAAAAAAAAGTCAGACTTTTTAAAAATAAAGTTGTAATACGTATATGCAGACAATAGCAAATATAAAAAAGAAAGCTGATACATGAAATAAAAGTGCCAATCACGACCTGGCAATAGCGTTATACAAAATGTTTTATACCTCTTAATTTTCATAACGTTTTTGTTTTTCTGTAGTATATTTTGCAATGTCAAGAGGTTATGATTTCTGATTATGTTTAGCCTATGTCTATCATACAGTAAACTCTTTTAACAAATTATTAAAAACAAAATCGTTTAATAAATCAAAAGTAGAATGCCCGTTTATAGAGAACTTGTAAGCCTGGCGATCGTTTTCTTAATAAGAAACAAAATCAAATCTCCAACGTCACTGACACTCTCATATGCTTTTAGAAATGAAACATACTCTTTTGCAACATCATGGATCTCGTTTAACTTTCCTCATTTAAGAAAGTAACGTCATTCATATTTGTGGTTATGATTTTGGATTATTGATTGTCTGTGTTTTATATTACATTAATTTTGTATTTAATTATGTATTCTAATTAAGATTAAGAAAGTAAAGTCCCAGGTGTTAAAGGCATCTCTTTAGTGTAGAAATATTATTGTATTTGTCATATGAAGTGTTTCACATACCTTTAACGATCGGGGAAAGGCTCAAAGTTTCTGTTCCATCTGAGCATGAAAACAGCATGCCATCATACTTCATCGTTACAGGATTGATTTTCCATTGCATTTCGCCATTCTTGTTGTCAAATGTAATTTTGAAAGCGCCATAACTAGTGAAATAAGTTTTGCAACTATTTTGTGAACATTCTGCCACCCGTTGCTTTGCATATATCAAAGCCATCTTCCCTGTATATGGATTGCTTCTACATATTAAAGTATCTGTCGTACCGTTTTTGATAATCCACTTGCCATCACGAAGATTCTCAGTGGTAAACGTAAGAGACTCTAGAGGAAAGCAATATAACAAACATGAATGGAAATAGTCATCTTGAAAACAATATAAAGGTACAAATGTAGTCACCCAGTTAAAACTTGCGCTATGCTGATATTTACAGACAACTAATGATAACGTTTACAAATTAAAATCATGTTTAATTTGCATATCAGGAATTGCCGCATTCAGAAAAAACAGCCTCCCCACACAGTCAAGAAGAAGAGAGAGGGAGAGAACAAATGTTCATGGTTAATAAATGACCAGTTTAAAAAAAGACACCACAAACAATTAACAAAAATGAGAACCCTAGGGTTTAACGCCTTGGAACGGTTAAAGGCAAATCAAATTAACACTAGGGGTTCTAGGTTCTAGTGTGCACCAACTTCACACTTGCCCCAACAGGTTCTCATATCACAAAACAAGTAAAAGTTGTCTCAGTGAAATAACTTCATGGTGAAAGTAAACACGTCTAACAAATTATTAATAAAAATTGTTTTTATAAATAAAGCGTAACATGTCCGTTTAGACAGAGACAATGCTGAGTCTGATGATCTTTATCTTAATAATAAAAAATCAAATCTCCAAAGTCACGGTCACTCTCATATGCTTTTGGAAAGAAACATACATGCACTCTTTTGTAACATCATGCATCTCGTTAAACTTTCGTCATTTGGAAATTTAAGTCATTCATATTTGTGGCCAGGTTTTTTGACTGTCTGCGTTTTATACTATATTAAAATTGTGTATTTAATGTGCATTTTGATTAAGATTAATAAAAATATTTTTGTATTTTCACATACCTTCAACATGTTCAATGGTCGGGTAAAGTCTCAACGTTTCTGTTCCATCGGAGCATCTAAACAGCATGTCATCATACTTCATCGTTACAGGATTGATTTTCCATTGTATTTCGCCATTCTTGATGTCAAATATAATTTCGAAAGAACCATAATCAGTGAAATAAGTTTCACATCTATTTTGTGAACATTCTGCTACCCGTTGCTTATCATATATCAAATACAACTTCCCTTTATATGGATTACTTCTACATATTAAAGTATCTGTCGCACCGTTTTTGATAATCCACTTGCCACCATGAATGTTCTCGGTGGTAAACGTTAGAGAGTCTAGAGAAATACAATAGAACACAATTTACATGAATGGAAATTATAGTCATGTTGAAAACAATATAAAGTTACAAATGTAGTAACCCAGTTTAAACGTGTGTAATGCTGATATTTATAGACAACTAATGATAACGTTTACAAATAAAAAACAATGTTAAATTTGCATATCAGGAATTGCCACATTCAGAAAAACAGCCTCCACACACAGTCAATAAGAAGAGAGAGGGAGAGAACATGGTTATTAAAATGACCAGTTTCAAAAAAGACACCACAAACAATTAACAAAAATGAGAACCAAAGGGGATAACGCCTTGGAACGGTTAAAGGCAAATCAAATTAACACGGGGGGTTCTAGGTTCTAGGGTGCACCAACCTCACACTTGTCCTAACAGGTTCTCATATCATAAAACAAGTACAAGTTGTCTTAGTGAAAGTAAATTCGTCAAACAAGTTATTAATAAAAATATATTAAATAAATGAAACGTAGCATGTCCGTTTAGAGAGACAATGCTGAGCCAGACGATCTTTATCTTAATAATAAAAACTCAAATCTCCAAAGTCACGGTCACTCTCATTTGTTTTTAGAAAGAAACATACATGCACTCTTTTGTAACGTCATGCATCTCGTTAAACTTTCGTCATTTGGAAATTAACGTCATTCATATTTGTGGCCAGGTTTTCTGACTGTCTGCGTTTTATACTACATTAAAATAGTGTATTTAGACCAGAGAAAATAAATTATTAGATTCTCATCCGGATTTTGTGAAAAAAGGTCGAGTGGACTTTTTAAATATTTTTTAATTACGAAATACATGAAAACAGAAGTAAAAACTAACTTAAATTTTGAGAAAATGGCATTTATAGATACCAGAATCTTTATTATCAGCCATGATTTTTTTTATGTCCGGGATGGTCTAAAACCCGTTTGGTCTGGAACAGAAAATGTTCTGATTTTTTAACAATAAATGTTTTGGCGCGGGTGGTTTAGGACAGGGGCGGGCGGGGATGAGAATCTAAAATATTTTTCTATTGCCTTAATTGTGCATTTTAATTAAGATTAATAAAAAAT
This sequence comes from Corbicula japonica, assembly GCA_038501625.1. Lineage (NCBI taxonomy): Eukaryota > Metazoa > Mollusca > Bivalvia > Venerida > Cyrenidae > Corbicula > Corbicula japonica. The sequence goes on along the minus strand of JAZAYU010000265.1, from coordinate 199,391 downwards.
ATTATTGTATTTTCACATACCTTGAACGATCGGAGAGAGTCTCAAGGTTTCTGTTCCATCGGAGCATTTAAACAGTTTGCCATCATACTTCGACTTTATAGGATTGATTTTCCAGTGTAATTCGCCATTCTTTATATCGAATTTAATTTTGAAAGCGCCATTATCAGTGAAATAAGTTGTACAACTATTTTGTGAACATTCTGCTACCCGTTGTTTTTCATATATCAAAGACATCTTCCCCGTGTAGGGATTGTTTCTGCATATTAAAATATCTGTCGCTCCGTGTTTGATAATCCACTTGCCACCATGAAAGTTCTCAGTGGTAAACGTTAGAGACTCTAGAGTAAAGCAATAGAACAAAATTAACATGATTGGAAATGTTCACCTTAAAACAATATTAAGATATTCACCTACTTTAAATGAGTATATGACAATAAGTTCTAACGGACAGAATTTTTTTAAACTTTGCACAATTAAAGAGAATTCCTTCACAAACAAAATGATATAAAGAAAAATATAGCTTTCCACGCTTGTTTTTGAATAATCGCTCATTATTAGACCCCTCTATACGGCCATTTTGAAGGGATTTTGAGAAAACGCACAAGTATCTTTTAAATGATTGTTACATCTGGAATTCCTAATCAGCACCTTATATATCTGCATTTTTTTGTTTGGAATTATGTGTATGTATGGTTTTGGATGGAATTATGTGAGATTTTTTTGTATATTTAAAGAAAAAACTTTGAAAATGACCAAAATATCCAATAAAAAAGGGAGACAATTCAGTCCCTGACTGGAAAAAATCTATATATCTTTTTCTGTAACGGACAGATTTTTTTTAAACTCCATAAAATGACACAGTATATATTTCGAAACAAAACAAAAACAAAAAAAACAGGTGCTTCCAGGCTTAAATTTTTACTATATTCCTTCAAAGTTGGTCATATAAGTCAAAAATATCTCTAATTTTAATGCAATTCTACAAATGTCCATCATAACATGTATAAATAGTTTTATAACATGCTCATCAAAACTAATTTCATATTTTGAAAGAAATAACTATTTCTTTATCAAGAATTACATTACAGTTACCACATTTCTTTCATAAAATTCCCACAAATGCAGCCCTAAGTGTTGCCAAAGTTTCCATACATATCGAAAAACACCTAACACTGATAATAAATGAAAATCATACAACAATCCCTAAATCTTATGATCCATTAAGTAATTATACAATTTCTGAACAACAGATATCGTCCTGATCACACGTACTCTGGTTATTATCTACTTCGGACGTCAAATTATCCGAAACACTTGAATCATTGGCAGGGCAAATTATCGAACCAAATAATTTACATTTCTTCACAGCTTGGTGATTTCCATCACTAACGAACCTGCCCTTCTTGTTTTTCTCGCGTGAGGCCATTCTCACGGACGACTAATTTGTGAGAAATAATTTGAAATATTTAATCGATTGATATTACGCAACAGTCGAAGTACTACTCAACTAACACCGGTCACTGAGAAAATTTACATTTCGTGAATCTAGCGCTTGCGCAGAAATATGCGCGTAAACTATTGTAATATACTCCTTTAAACTTGTGTTATGCTGATTTTTCTAAGAACTTACAATAAACATGACAGTTTTAACATAGAATGGGGGTACTCTAGGTCATTTGCAAAAGGCTTCCTTGAATACACTGCTGGCTGAAGATGTCAAAACGCGAGTTTGTCAAACGGCTGTGTGAGAGGTAGTGTCTTCTGGATGTGGTCAGTCCATATATGCAAATTTCACCATTTAGAAAGCATTAATAATAATAATAAATCTGTTTATGTTATTCAATAGCTTAATACGTACACTATTGAAAAAAAACAACAACAATACAATTATTCACAGAGGGGGAAAAAGATGGTGTCCAATTAGGCTTGAAACCTGCACTTGATACCAGGCACAATGTAGTTTACCAAATAAATAACCCGAGCCGCTTTCACATAATTTTCTCTTATGGTGACTAGGTCCATGCCGTTATCTATATTAGCAATTGTTGGGCCATGGCAGCAATAGTACTTTTTTAAAGTGCCCTGATTCAAATCGTATTTTAGAATAACCTTTTGATGGAATTACTTTGTATAAGTAAAGTGAATAACGATTGGCGATTTAAATATTTTTCAGTGCTAAATACAAACTTTTAAAGTAATATTATGGCGAATTTAAGTTTGTAAAACGTTTTGCTCTTATTTAAAAGGATTTTCTCGTCCACAGTGACTGTCTAGTTATAAACGTTCTATACCTACCACGGTGAACGGGGAACATTGGTGCAGTATGTAGAGTAAGAAATGTTTCTTGTCATTCAAAACATGCGTGTCCAAATATATTATCGTCCTAGTTTTAAAAACCTGTTGGCATAAACCTTAACGCAAAATTAATATAACAAAGATATTACATTTCCACCCAATTAAGCACTGAACAACGATATTTTTAAGTACTCTGACATTATATATTTGTCCCCATTCCATATCTCTTGCAATAAAGTTCATGATAACACCCGGTCAGTTTTCATGGTAACACTCAATTTTCATTTTGATCCGTTAGATGAAAAGAAAATTTACAATAACTCAGAAATAGAAACCATTTCATCTCGACTTTATGTTAAATTGATTTATGTTACATACCTATAGATACTATTAAAGCAATGAAATAAAAGCATGTTCCCAAATAGACGAAATCCATGGCTGATTAAATGTTCCTGTTCTCTACATGAGAATATTCTTAATGCAAACAATCGTGATTTGTTTCCAAAAATAGACATTAGGGAAACCATTATTTTGTTGATAAAATGATATAATCACCGACGAGGTCAGACATAAAAATAATAAATCACTTTACATTGTACGTATTCGTCTTATGCCTAAAAAGGTATTGGAGTGTAGAAAAGGGAAAACTCACTGCATGTTATACTGTAATTCCATTAAAACTAATAAACCAGTGTTTCAACTTAAAGTTGTATTGCTTTGCGTAATGCTGTAATGAGGTTTAATGCATGGATATTGTTGATTTGTTCATGACCATTTTTGTAAAAAAATAAATTGGGTATACTTACCTTAATACCTTCGACTTCTTACAATCACTGTGCCTCACTTTCAAATCGTATTAAGTCGTTTTTAGCTTTACATTCATTATATTGTTGCAATTAACACATAATCAAATATATACATTTCCCTTCGATGATGGTAAAAGTTATATCACTACCACCAAAGCAGGGTTTATAATTTGATCAGTGCTGTTTACTGTTTCATTCACTCATTTTGCATACAAATATCAGTACATAATTGTTCACGCATAAAGCCATTATTCAACGTTTCTGCATTTACACCGTATCACGTATGCACTTCGAATAGAAATCTTAATCTATTTGCTTCCTTAATTCTTCAATGAAGTCGTCGGTGGATCAAAAATAATATTTTTACTGGCTCGCCGAACGTTGACACCCATGTTTGTTTACCTCGGCGAATTCTATTATGGAATTAGCAACATTGACCCGAAAGCACACGGAACGGGGTTTACATATAATGATACATGGACAAAAATCACTCGTTTAACAGTTAAAAATAGCACCGGAGAAGAAAGTGAAAGTAAATTTTCCCAAAAATGAAACGGTGCTGGCTGTTATTTTGAATCGGACATTGTGTCCGACAATAAAAGAATTTCGTCGGTCAAAAACCCGGTCGGTTTTTCATACAATTTTTGTGAAATTTGAAAGCGAAAACTAAAAATTCCGTATATGAACAAATTTGCATTTCTGTCAACGTGAAAAAGAGTTCTTGAATATCTGCAGCCACAACTCAGTTATCTTTCCCTTCGTTATAATGAGGGTTCCAGGAAAAAGTCAGTGACTCTTTAAAGTATTCACGTTTGTTTGAATTTAATTAATCTCTTAACCTCTTGTGATCAATAAAATCAATAAACAGCCATCAATAAAACATCTTGTCCTCGATAAACAAGGCTAGAAATTCTAACCATTTTCAATTACCTCCCTTTAAATTGAATATGTAGTGATTTGTATTATTTTATAAAATTATTATTCGACTGGCCGTTGCTAAGGTCTTAGTGCGGAAGATTAAGTTTATGAACAATTGAAATTAAAAACAACCGAGATTAACCAACAAAACAGCATTCAAAGCGTACCTGATTAAATGAAAATATGTTAATGAGAATATAAGCATAAAAAGTGGATACTTTTTATTTTTGTTCAGTATATATATGGTATTATGATAACTTGTTCATAAATCTGATAACATTATTTAACACAAACAACCGATCGTTTAGCCCATTTAACGCATATGACGTATAAAATGTTCCGGAGAGAATCGGATTGAAGAAACCTAGTTAGGCCGGTATTCCATAGTTCCGTGATGCGTGATCCTTGTCCATATGTCCGTGTCCGAGTCCGTTTCAAAGATTTTTCACTCACCAAAGGTATCGCTGGGTATATTTCATAACTCCGTGTCCGTTCCGCGTCCCTGTTCGTGTCCGCGACGTTGAACTGTCACGGAGGTATGGAATATACCCAACGATATCTTTGGTGAGTGAAACATCGCGGACACCGACACGGATGCGGACACGGACACGGATCACGCATCACAGAACTATGGAATACCGGCCTTATGGCTGCATATCATCGTTTACACCACGATTTTGAAGGCCAATTGTCACAAGTTTAACTTGTGTACTCAGTGTGATGGTTTTGTAAACCTCTTGTTTGAAATCAATAATTGAGCCTCTCTTATTATAGGCTTAAAATGCCAGCATAATATTAACTTTGCAAAGAAAAGTATAGACTTTATTCATGCACATACAGGGAATGACACAACTAACCGAATACAAGGAATAGGGAAAGGGGCTGCTTTAAAGGCATTTTACCTGTAACAAAAACTTTGAGCAATTGCAGTTTCTTAAATGCAGAATCATGAGATGGAATGGAAAAACTGAAAGAAGCAGTAGTTGTGGAGGTTTACCAGAAAACTGCCTTAATATGTTCCAATTTAAAATGGTTTTAACCACGGTGATGTCAAGTTCAACTTGTATTCGAGTTAACAAGCTGACACGTAGAGTAGATGCCATGGTATACCACAGCTATATCTAAAACTTGGATAGGTAATGACCAGCTCAATCCGCTGCGTATGGGAAACGACAGGCAAACAAATATTATCTACCAAAACAGATCTTCAAACCGGCACCTGTAAATCTACTCAAATAATTGGGTGCAACTGCAAGATAGAGTATTTGAGATTCAAGGCGCTATTATTGCCAGAAACATGGGTTGCAGTCTTCTGTTGGCTGTGGAGATTGTAGAGGCATCAGTTGTACATGTACAAATTCAACTTTATACATCAGCCAACGTTATTATGAATGACTGTGATGACATAAGCGCTTGAAGGGCCGTCTTCAGTCCTCATTGCATTGATTGCGGTAAAAATAAAAATATCAAAATCTATGTAACTTAACCCAAATAATTGTTATTAGAAATGATAGTGCCACTAGCTGGGAGCGAACCCGCACCGTCACGTCGAGAGTGCCTAGCCCTGCAATTCTAATGACGCATCAAACAGAGCTAGCCGAGACAAAACGGTTGATCGTATAGCTCTGATATACGTTACCATCACTACATGATATCGGTAATGGGTTATTTTACTGATAACAGTACTGACTATATGTACGAGGAGACTTTCTACGGTCGCTACACTGCATAAATTTCGCTCATGCGAATTTCAAATGATAGTGTCTCTAGCTGGGAGCAAACATTAGTGTATCTTCGTTTTAAATATATAAAGAAAAGTTAGAAAAGGAAAGAAAAAAGCTAGACCTAAAATTCTCTTACATTTTTTTTTTCAAATAAATTCACAAAAACTAAGCAACACAAAACAAAGATTTAAATACCCACATGAGTATGATGATGCTGACAAGAAAGTTTTCATCTAAAGAACTTTTAATTGCGCAGAGACAAATCAACGTTTGTATCCGTTTACGCAACCAGGAGGGGACCAGGATGTTGAAGGTCACGCACAATTTTACTTATATCTCATATAGTTTACATACGTAACGTCAGTCAAGAGGACACAAGATATTGTTGTTATTATCATACTACTCATGGAGGCATTTTATTATGTTTCGTGTTGTTTTTTGTGTGAATTTACGCAAACAAAAGTTAAGAGAATTATTAGATTTCATTATTTTTCTTTACTGTTCTAACATGTCTTACCATATGCAAAATAAAGATAGTAAAATTTATTTTGGCAAAGTTTCATTGACCAGCAAAATGAAAAAATGAGTCTTTAACTGCTTCTAAAAAATGTCCACAGTTTCACTCTGTCAGATTTCAATGGGAAGGTTATTCCACAATCTCGGACCTACTGTGCTGAAGGTCCTATCTGCGAATGTCTTATTTTTATAAAATGGCACAACAAAAGACCCTACAGATGATTAAGATGATCTTAACGAGCGTTTAGCGGTTTGAGGAGTCAACAAATCAATTAAGTATGCCGGTGCTTTTCCTACAGAACAATTATAGTTATACACAAGGATCTTGAAATTTATACGTGCTTTGATCGAAAGCAATGTGAAACAAACAGTGCTTGTTTTGAACTCTCAAATTTGGTTCGGTTTAACACTAGTTTAGCACACGTTCTGTATCCGTTGCAGTTTTAAAAGCTCAGTTTGGGAAATGCCATACAGAATGACATTACAGTAGTCCAAATAAGATATTACAAGTGATAAAACAAGTGTTTCAGTGGCATCAGAAGACAAATACTGTCGAATGCTCTTGATCTTAAAATAGCTAAGCATAGCAGTTTTACATTTTCGTTTTATATGTTCTTTAAAACTTAATGATTCATCAAAAAATGCACCAAAATATCTAATACAATGCTGTTTTTCAATGATTTTATCACAAATATTGATCTCATTTGCATCACATTTGTCTAGTTGTTGGCGGCTACCAAATTCAATAAATTCAGTTTTTGTACTGTTCATCTTTAACTTATTGCCATTTATCCATTCATTTATATCTCCTGCAAAGTCTGAAAGTTGCTGTATAGCAGTCGCTTCTTCAGATGGCTTAAAGCGTCTATTTGCTGTATGGTCGTCGGCAAAGCCATGAACCGAGATAGAAGGAGGCACAATATCAAAGATTATCCCAAAAAGGACTGTAGACGCCCTTAACTGCTGGTCACCTATTTTCCACGCGTCACCTGAATGTGTGTGTATTTTTTACTAGTGAAACCGACATAGAAGCTAGTTTTTACCTAACGGTGATATGAAACTAATTAATATATATTAATAGTGTCTATTAAGTAAGCTAATTAATTACATTTTTATTACTGTTTTGGAAAAACTGACAATTATTGTGTTATATCATATTTTAGTGAACCTGTAAACAAATCTAGCATCATGAACGATTAAATTTTATTTGTAGCAATTATTCTCCAATCAAATATAAATATATTGCCTTCAAGGGATAGAGCTTATGTTTAAGTAACATTCACATTTATATAACATGAAGTAAACCGCATTTGCCTTTTTTAGTCATCTCATTCCTTATGATGAAATTTCTTAATGTATGTTCTTTTCTTAAGAATAGCACAGCTTTGTCAAAAATACTGGATAACCTTTAGGGAACACATCAATAGATATGTAGTATTAATGTTTCAATTGATATCAATTCTCATTAAGTTCACACATTGTCATTATATGTATAATTATACTATTATATGTTTTAAAACATGTTCATAGTGTCCAAAAAGCCACTTTTCTTATGATTTTGTATAAAATTAGTTGTTCTTCAAGTTTGTATTTTATAATATAGGTGGGTGGTGTAATTATATCCATGTAAAAATAAATCAATTTATTATTGAATCATATTGGTTTGACGTTTCTCATTGGATTAAACGTGATCACTTGATATGCGATTAATTTCGATATTGACTCGTAGGCGGAGTCCAAATCAAATATTGACCTGGGCGAAACATTTCACACGCGAATCGGCTTAGGTACGAAATACGTCATAGCGCTGTTACGTCACAACGAATACAATATTTTCGCTGAATTTTAGGCCTACTCATCAAATATTCAGTGGCGAACATTTAAATTAGGTTCAAGGATGCACCAACTTTACGTTTGAATCCAACTGGTTATCATATAAACAAGCAAGTACATGTAATCTTTTAGTCTTAATAATTTATTTTCAACTCACACATAAGCTGAACAATGCTGCGTGCAACCCCCCCCCCCCCCCAACCCCCGACCCCCAAAAAAATATAACCGTAATACAACCGCAACAAATAAAAAGAAAAAAGAAAAACAATCCACAAAAATAAAAACGTACGGAGCTTATTGTATTGTCAAGAAAAAGGTAAGTACTCAAGCAGAGATTACACTTTTCGAACAAAATACTTGTTTTTTTTATCATTTTCTCTTTCTGTCTCTATTGCAAATTGAGGTACCAAATCACTAACATAAATTATAACCCAGTAAGAAGGCGAGTGATTCTATCATGACTTGACTTTTATCATAGATTGTAATTGTGTCAAGAACCAGCTGTAAAAAGCATCACATTCATTACAAGTGAACAGGGTCGGATGCAACAATCAGCTGAGATTGGAAACCAGTCTCAAATCTCAAGCATCTGATTGGCCGAAATGGCGACTGGTCGCCATTTCAGCCAATCAGATGCTTGAGATTTTAGACTGGTTTTTATGCTCAGTTTTATAACCTTGGGCACAGGGCAGTCTTAGGGTAACTACGATCTGATAATTGGCTCGTTCAGGGCATTTTTTAGGTAATAACAATGATATTTTCCAACTTTCTGGCCATAATCCCATGCAAATTGAACCAAATGCGCAAAAGGGGGGTTCGGGTAACGCCACTGAGCCCCTTTGTATTCGCTACTGCAAGCGATTAAATAATTACAATCTCGCAATTTTGTTCAGAGAGATTGTAGCAAATATCTTCCATCACAATTTTAAATTATGCAATCTTATAAAGTCTTTCTTTAGTTTTTGAAATGTTGGCCTCTCTACTCTGTCAAATTTCCAGCACATCTGCATTATCTGGTATAACTCCGGATGACAATGCTTGGGGCATTTCATACGATTGTCTGGTGATTGCTTAAGATATGTCAAAATGTCTTTGTTTTCCAAACCTGCAAGTATAAATTTGCATATTTACAAATAATACAGAAATAAACTGACAGTATAACATGTTTCTTCTACAGTGTAGATGTTCCTTACTTGTGAAATGAACGCATACATCCTTAATTACTGAAACCTTCTTGTCTTTTGGGCTTTTTATCACGAACTTTCATATTTTTGTCGTTGAAACACACAGAAAAAGGTCATGTTATGATAATGCATCGTATTTATTCCATTCGCAGCTTGTTGTCAGTACACCTTAGTTAGACAGAGGAGCTTTAATCGCTAGTTTGTTATATAATTTTATTAACATAACAGAACGGAACTTTTTTTTCAGACTTATGCATCAAAGCATCTCGTCATACAATATGTATATAACATAAAAATGCATCTGATCAACGTAAACATAATGGTTAATGCTGATAATTGTTTACATCATCATAAGTGTTATTTTTCATCCATATAGGTAATTATGTAAGTCTGAAATTAAGAATGTACATTATTAACAATATTCTGAAAGATTCAACAGAAGAAAGGGTTAAGTAAATAATTATTTTGTAATTCTATGGAAGTGTATCTGGCTTGTGACTAAACAATGATATTTCAATTGATTTTTGTACTAGATTATTAATAATCAAATTGCGTCTACTGTTTGCCTCTAACAGGTATTTGCAACAACTGACCTAATACCAGTATTAACTAGTTCAATTTACTTGAATATACTAAGTCGGTAGAAATACATCTTAATATACTTTGACCTGATCTCATTGAAACAACTAAATGATATTCATCTCCCTCTTCATTTGTTTTCGAAAATAATATAAATATAAGCTCACACCGGAATCGAACCCGTAAGTGGCGACGGCGCCTAGCAACATAACGACCTTTTTAACAATTAGAGTTTATGAAAACAGACTCTTGTTTCTTTTTAATGAAGATTAATCCCAAATGACAAGACATTAAAAAGGCAATGACCTTTTACAGTTTCCGACAGGGCTTAACAATACTTATTATGCATCTAGTGTTATAATCCTGACAACAATTTTAAGTGTAACTGGTTGATAATAAAGGGTCATGAAATATTAAGTTTAACGAATTATCAATACTTATAGTCGAATTGCCGAAAACAAAGATAAAAATAATTAGGACTTATAGACTTACGTAGGGGATTTGTTGAACCTTCGTATGGACGTTCTCCAAACGTTACCATCTCCATTAGCAATATGCCAAATGACCAAACATCCGATTTGAATGTAAATACGTTATGCTCAAGAGCTTCTGGGGCGGTCCATCTAGTAGGAATTAGTTCCCGTTCTCTGCTTCTATACTCAGAGTTCTGTGAAATAAAAGTCAGCAAGTAACTGTTTTCATAACTCACAAGTTTTCACGTTTTCGAAGATCTCTTACAATAACAAGCGAACGACGAAGTAACTCCTAGTGGACAAACCCTCTTTTGTTTATGTAATTGGATATTGATGAGGTAAAATATTTATGATTTTTAGGGTTGTCCTTACTCAGAATGCCCATCCTCACTCTGAGCCATTAAAGCAGCAACAAGAGAAAGATAGACACCATTACACTACTGAAGAAACACCTATTACAAATGATATTGTCCTTTCTGGGGAACGAACCCGTTTGGCGACAACGCTAAGCCATGCAATGCCGAAAAGACAAACTATTGAGCTAACTGGGAAAACCCCGAAAATCAATAATCTAATAACTCTTCATTGCATAACATCGGAACCGAATTTTTACTGATAGCAGAACTGACTATTTATTTTATGCTTTCCAGTGAATTATAGAATTTTCCCAGTAGTACGGTCACATTATGAAAAAATACGTCAAACCTAGACAAACTTGCAACAGAAATGAAATTTTCACCACTAATCACATTTAATATAAACTGAATCATATAAAAAATTAGACCAAATCGGACCACCGGAAATCCATTAATTCGTATGTTGAAAAAATGATAGGTTGAAAAAAAAAATCATTAATAGCTGGCTATGAGCATTATTCGACACTTGTTCTAAACATTCTTTCAAATTCTAGTCTTAAAACTAACTTCTATAAAATATTATTTGTAAATGGACATCAAGTCTTTTCAAAATTAAATCTTATCGGTCATTTAAATAAGCCAACAATTCTTAATATTGAAATACCCCACCCACTCAAAATTGCTTGTTTACAAACGGTCGATTTTTATATGCTGTAAAACATTTTTAGACATAAGAATGGTCAAATAAGTACTTAACGCTTTGTAGCCATCGGCTTTAGACAGTTTTTGTAAACATGTAATATTGCCAGAAGTTTAACACTAACTTGAAAATAATTGCAAACGTAATAGTTATTGTACACAAGAAGGCTATGGTATTTTGCTGCTTTTGTTGTTGGCGGAAGATTTTCGAGAAAAATATATTTGTCGCTCGATACTACTTTTTTGGAAGAATTTACTCAGTCGCAAATTATTAAGCGAGTCTTCAGCTTTACCATTGCATAATATCACTAAAGCTTTTTCTCAAGCAAGAATAACATCCTTTTGTGGCTCCTTGATCATAAAATACAGAAGAACATTCGCGAAATGTTTAATTTGTTTCCAAGATGGTTTAACCAGTTTAACCATTTAAAGACATTTGCCACAAAAGGTCAATATTTTCTGACGGGTCTATCGAAGTTAATTGTGGGAGTGGGATGAACCGTATTGGTATTTCAAAGTTGTCTTTGGGTTTAAAATATTTTACATCTATATTACCCACTGCTGCACATCTTCGGCTTTTACAGTTATGCGAGGGACTGGTTTTAGATTACATGAACATGTAACAGGCGTAATTGTAGCGATTATGACCATGCCGTGAAATGTGTCAAGCCCATCTATGATTCTTATATTGTGGTCAACATAATCTGCAACATACTATATACACATTCTCTTGAGAACCCGATTGTCTCTGTGCAGGGCATTAGACAACTTTCGGGGACAGGTACGTATACCCACACGAAGGGGAATTTTGCGTCATTTTAAGACAAAAAGGGGAATTTTAATTCATAACTCGTATACACATGTTTTGACTTTCAAGGGTTACACGCACTTGTAACACTGTATTCTACCTCTTATTGTAATAGCAAGCATATTTTGTGACTGTAGACTTACAAATAAAACACTTAAGAGTTACTTTTTATTATAGTTTCAAATTTTTTTTATATTTTAGGGGAATTTTTTTCTGATAGGGGAAAAAACATACTATTTTGACAGGGGAATGGGGCCCATATTCGGCCCTAAAACAGCCAAACAAGTGCCCTGCTGTGCCTTGGTGTACTGTCACGCTTTCATACTTCTGTGTATGAAACCGAAATCCGTATTCATGTTAAGAATCAATACGAAACAGGGAAACAGGGAACCAAACTATGCATTTGAACTCCCATCCCTAAATGTAAAGGTGAAAGTATTAACATTGGTCTCACATTTTGCATAACTGCTTGACCTACGCACGCAACATTTTTGTCTTTGTCCTTAACGGTTATTAAAATACTAACTTAAAGAAAATATTTCAGGGATTCCGAAATAAATTCTAAATTTGTGTCTAATGAAGACAATTCTTCAGGATAAATACTCTTTTCAAGGTCACTGGATTTGATATCACTTTTTATTAATCAAGTTGCTGTTTGAATGAGTCTGCGCTGTTCGACTTAAGGATCTGTCTCTTTGGGAATGCTGTAAAATTGATGAAGAAGAAAAGAGGCTGTTTCAAAAAAAGGTGAAATATGCATATCAGGAATCGCCACATTCAGAAAAAACAGCCTCCCCAAACAGTCAAGAAGAAGAGAGGGGGAGAGAGCATGGTTAATAAAATGATCAGTTTCAAAAAAGACACCACTAACAATAAACAAAAATGAGAACCCGAGGGGTTACCGCCTTGGAACGGTCAGTGGCAAATCAAATTGCCACTGGGGGTTTAAACCATGTTCTAGGGTGCACCAACTTTATACTTGCCCCAACAGGTTCTCGTATCACAACAAAAGTACAAATTGTCTTGGTGAAATAACTCCAACCCACCCATCAGCTCAACAATGTTGCATGCAAAAGCATACATATAAACATAAGAATTTAATAGCATTGCAAAGCCAAAGGGCGGGTACTCAATGATCTTACCGAGACCAGAGCACATGGAGTAAAATCAGCAAGAACACGATGACAGGGATAAAAGAAACAAATCGAGCTTCTAGGTTCTTTTAAGAAAAGATTTCCCCATAAACCTTCATAAACTCTCAAACCCCTGCCACCGTCGTGCAACCAAAGAGGTAAGCATAATGATCAACTGTAGATGGGTTAATCACCAGGCCTGCAGAGCGCTGTAAAATATCATGTTGGTAAATGTTGTCTTTTTAAATTTACAGATGGTTTTTACGAATAACCGGGAGAAATTAACATTTCCTTTTATCTTTCTAAGTTTATAAATTAAATCTCCATAAACAACTGGCTGTGAAATACCTTGTTGCAAAAGTGATTTTAAACTGCATTTATATTTATGAATTAAATCTGGGTATCGGCGATAAAACTTGCAAAAGGTTTTCCTTAATTTGTGATAACGATAACCTTGTTTTAAAAGTTTTTCTGTAATGCAAAGATTACGTTCATTGAAATCATTAACATTGTTGCAAGCTCTTGAAAAGCGAACAATCTGTGAGATATAAACCCCATAAGATGTTGCACGAGGAACATTGCCGTCTAAAAACGGAAAATTTACTTTATTAAAATTAAAATCATCTCTTTTATCATAAATTTTAGTAGTGACATAACCATTTTCAATGGACAGATTTAGATCGAGAAAGTTTGCTTGCTTTTCTAAAGTGTTCGCTTTATTAAGTTCTAGTTCTTTAGGATAAATCTTATTAACCAGTAATGGAAAATGGTTATTGTCTATATTTAATAAATCATCAAGGTACCTCGAGGTGTTGTTAAAAGCTGTAATTATATCATCTTGATGTTCAGTAGAAAGAGATAACATAAAGTCTCTTTCATAACAGTATAAAAACAGATCAGCAACAAGGGGTGCACAATTAGTACCTATTGGGATGCCTATTACTTGTGACATATTACATGAAACTATTTATACTTGATATTATAATTTGATAGACAAAATGTTCCATAAGTCGAGAAATTCTCCCATCTTAGAAACTAAGTCATTTATAGATATCAAGTCTTCCTCATTTTCACAGAAATTCTGCAACACGATAAAATGCGATATCCGTGGCTGAAAAAGTTGGCCTACCTACTTTCTTAGACCTCTTAGGTTGAGAATTAGGTTAACCTATCTCGATACAAACATACTTGATATAGATTTAAATGTTCTAAGTATAACACTGCAATGAAGTTCTACCCAGAACTTGATCAGCCCAAGAATCTTATCGTATTAAACAAGTTTGATGAAATTGTAATGTTCTTACAGGATACACTTGGTTAATTTCTGCTTTTAATGTAGTGCCGCAAATAAACAACCAGTCCCGAAAGAGAAAGAACCACCTGGACGCAAAAGACTGAACAAAATCGTTAAAATTTTACACGCTAATCTTTTTATCGGTCCAATTTTAGTAGACAATTGTTAAAATATTAGAAATTGAGACGCATAGTACATATTAAGATTTGCATTGATAGTATTGACCTTCCACACATACATAAACTAAAGTACTGAAGATTTCTTTACATTTTAGAAGACTTTTATGTAGCTGTATTTGGTAAGTGCCAAACAATTACACACCTGTGCGATGGGAGTGCCGTTTTGAAACCACTGACCATCTTTAAAAACGTGCCATTCATTAAATAAAACCGATCAAGGCTTAGAATTTTAACTTGTTGATGTATGAGGACGTGACTTTAAGAAATCGTTTCAAAAAATGAATAAATTTGCAGTATGTACCGAGTATTTTACGTTGTGTTTTGACATTTGATATTTTTAGTCAAACGTTCGCATTAAGCTTGTCGTATTTTGTTTATTTCAAGATGAAATGTTGCAACATTTGCAGAACATAGTCATTATTTATTCACCAGAGCTTTAATATGTTTCACTTTTTATAAGGTTTCGAATTACCGGAGATAAAAATGAATTACTTACACCACCTCTCATCTAAAATTATTAACCGTGAGTTTTATGTGGGAGTGCCACTTGTACTTGGGAGAGCTGGTACCAGGGTGTGTTTCTAATAAGGCATACATTCATCTTGAAATTAACTGACAAATATCTTATCTTAACATGGGATACATGTGACATGTATAATTGCGGATGACAATGATACATAGTGACCGTGCAATTTAGTACCACATAATAGAACATGAATATATTATTATATTTTCTGATCACTTGTATCATCAAGTCTCTCGGTAACCATGACTGATAGCACTCAGAATTATGACAAATTTATTATTTAAAGCTTTTTATGCCTTGTCCAATACAAAACACTAGAGTGAATAGGTTATTTTCAGGTAAAAAATAGAAATTTTCAACTGTTCACGTGTAAAGTGTTGATGTTTTCGGATACAACTATTCCGGATATAAGAAAAACGATGTAAATCGATTAATAATGGTCCGATTTTGTCCAATTTTGTTTTTAAATGCATGTTTTTACAATTCTTACATAAAACACATCAAACATTTTCTGTTGCAATTTTGTTAACCCCTTTCCATAGGCCTACCGTACTACAGTGAAATAAGAACATTTTAAATAAAGGTGTTTTTCAAAAATGCTTCGTACTTGAATAAACTAGAACTATACTACTCAAATTTTGCAAAGAACAAGGATTTTTATACATATATTTTAGTGTATGCCACATTTTTAAGAGTTTATAAAGGTTTATGGGGAAATCTGGTAAATAAAAAGAACTTAGAAGCTGGATTTTTGTTCTTTTATCTCTGTCATCGTATTCTTGCTGTTTTTACTCCAGGGGCTCTGGTCTACTGTTTCATTAATTATCTAATTTTTTCTCTTGTGCAACGCAGATTGCGTTCGATCAGACCACCTACCTCATTTCGAAGTCTCCGAGCTAAGCCGAAATCTGCAATTTTCACAGTTTTGATAGTTTTCCCCTCGCTAAAGGAACTAACAAGAATATTTCTTGCAGCCAGGTCTCTGTGAATGATCTTCTGTGCCTCCAGATAAATTAAACCTTTGACTATCTGACTTGCGATGTCTACAAATGCGGGTGTTTCCAAGTTTCCTCGTTCATCTATACCGCAATTGCGAAACTTAAGTTAGCTTACAGCTGACCAAACTTATGGCACAGGTACTTGGAAGACGGACCCCGTATTCGCCAAACAGTTCCCCCCAGTCTATCTACACCGAATTTACTATCAAATACCAAGTTCTCTGAAATTCTTTTCCGACTATATAAGAGGGTATAAGGTTATTAACAAATTTTGCCGATGCCATACTAAAAATTATCGCCTCGGGACAAAGTTTCGTTACAAAGAATGATATGCGTGAATTCTGATTGGACAAGCAAGCCGCAGTCTATCGCGTCACATATTCTTGCAGCGGTTCGATCAAATTTTTAAATACTCGTCCAATCAAAATTACTACTTCATTATCGCATTATCGCTCGTCCAATCAGAATTCACTCATATACCTGCATTGTAACCAAACTTTGTCCCGAGGCGATATTTTTAGTATGGCATCGGCAAAATGAAAAAAATGGATATTGTGTTCCGTTTAATTTCCTAGCCAGTGCTCGGCGGAATTCAACAGAGGAGTAATTAAATTTTCCATCGATACCCGATTTGATAAGGTTAGTGCAATATTTGTGTTGAGATATGTCGATTTTTAAAATCTTGTTTACATGTGGGCTTGACGCCAATGGCGGAAATGGAGGTTTTGTTAATAACCTTATACCCTCTCATATAGTCGGAACAAGAATTTCAGGGAACTTGTAATTTAATAGTAAACTCGGTGTGGGTAGACTGATATCGATCCCATTTTATCAAAACAAACCAAAAAAGATGAGTTTATGCAGTATAGACCCTGTGTAGACCCTATTTTGTTTTGTTTTTTTGGGGGGATGTTTGGCGAATATCGGGTTCGTCTTCGAAGCACCTGTGACTTATGGATCAATATCAAAAATATGCTATGTGAAATAATCTACGTCTTTATTTCTACAATATTTTTTTTATTTATTTGGCCAGCTTATAGAAAACTATCGTTAAAAAATAACTGATCATTAATATTAAATTATTTTAGCGATGACAAATTCAGACCAATACTATCTAAATTCGCCGTTTGTTAAAACAACAATGACAAGTTGAAAACACTTAAAATCTTACCAGGTAAATATTGCAACAAATTGCCTTTTTCAATCAACTCCATTACGATGGTACATTTGTCACCATACATGCAGGTGCCCAAAAATTGTACAATATTTTCATGATCCATGTCCTGCATAAGTTCCACCTCGAAATGTACGCCTACCTGTTCACTTTTCACTATTAAAATAAGCTTTTACTCTTTTATACAGTTAAATGGTTACAAGTTAATCTAAATTTTATTTTATTACAATAGAGAAATTAAATCATTTTATCTATTCAATTTGAAATCAACACAACTAACTATGGGGTTAATATTTAGGACAAATTAGAGTTAAATCAAAGCAAACAAATAAAGTCACATTGTCGCATTATAATTTTATGAGTAAATATCTATTTTATTAATGATACAATGTTTAACTTGATAGGCATACAGAGTGTTTGCTTTTGAGAGGTTAAAAGTAGCTGTATACACAATTACACATCTCTTTACATAGACCACCAGAGGGACAAACAATAAAAGGTTGAAAACCAACTGTTTAGAAGCAACTGAAGTTTAAGATGGTAAAAGGTCCGTGTAAAAATCTGGTTAATCGCTGTAGAAAGCTCTTCGAAGACAAAGAAACACGATCTGAAAAAGAAGCTCCAGGGGCTCTTGTGTCAGTAAGGTCATTGGGTATCTGCCTTTTTGCTCAACAATGCTTTTACCTTTTTATGTTTTAACTGTTTGTTTGCTTTTGCAGGCAACAATGTTTAGTTGATGGGTGCGCTGGAGCTAAATTTGCTAAGAAAACTTGAACTTGATTGTTCTTTGCGAACCTGTTTGGGCAAGTGTGAGGATGGTGCACCCTTGAACCTGGTTTAATTTTCCAGTGGCATAATGTTTTGGGACTGACTATTATAATGCGGTAACCGCTCGGATTCTCGTTATCGTTAATTAATTGTTGCTTCTATTTTGAGAGGTAAAGAGTAATTATTTTTCTTGCATACTAGATCAGGTCATCCGGTGTTTTCACCCGTGTAGGAAATTTCGATCCTACATCCCCCTGTGTAGAATGAGTCACGTGAGTGACGTCACGTCTTCAAGTATCTGACGTAATATAGTCAAGTTATTTACGTCATTTATAAAAACAGTTTGCGTTAACGTCAATATTTCAGCATAAAAAAAATAAATAAGTTTGTATACTTACACAAAAATGTTATAAATAATAAAAGGTATGCAAGAAAAAGTATCTTGCATGAGACATTCGGTAAAGATGGAAAAATCTGTCACCGAGGGTTAACTGTTTTGCAGGAACGAGGCTCTCTTTTCCTCACTAGATTTTGAATGAGTTGGGCTGTTGACGATGATTCATCATATAACTTTCGTTATTTTGGTGTCTTATTTGATACTGTATATTTTATTACCACATGCTCATTTTTAGTCTTAGAATTTAGGCTATTTGGTGAAACTGTGTTTTATGACTGTGGCTATTCTTCACTTTTACTCATTCATACAAACACTCATTATGAGGAAACAATCCTGTCGGGACTACCTGCCGCATTTGGTCGTGTCTAATGGTATTGAGGTCTTAAGAATTACCTGTCTTGAAGGTTTTCAAGGCCACTTTTTTGTCTTTACCGTTCCTGCGCCATACTCCTTTCCATACTTTTCCGAATTTACCTTCGCCTAACAATTTTTCAAACGTAATGTCTTTTTTCATAATCTTATTTTCCCGATTGATAATGGACGGGATTGACTTCGCTGATAATGTGCCTGTAAAAACAATGTATTTTTCATATTGTTTGGCAAAAATCTGTATGACAAAGATTTGGAAGATGATATAAATTATATAATAAGTAATTTATTGACACCGAGAGCAACACAAATTAAACCCAATATCAACTTCAACGCCATTTAAAGTAAAACAAACGATCGACATTCCTTAACTTCTTAACTAAATCATCATCTCTTTAGAGAAAAATTGTACTGTTTATCGGTGTAAATATTGAGTTGTGCTCAACCCGGGGCTAGGCGGCATAAGCAGGAAAAAGCATTTCCATTACTGCCCATTAACAGTTTTATCGCCGATATCCAGATTTAATTCATAAATACAGGTGCAGTTTAAAATCACTTTTGCAACAAGGAATTTCACAGCCAGTTTTTTATGGAGATTTAATTTATAAACTTAAGAAGATAAAAGGCGATGTTAATTTCTCCCGGTTATTCGGTGATACTGATGATAGCACTACTGTAACAGCCAAAGCTAGAGAAAAAGGTTAATATCACGATGCTGACGATGCTCAGTATGCTTCGAAATTCATTACTTTTTCCTGTCGATCTTATTTTACACACAATCCAATGAATATGACGTTGGCTTAACTAAAATAAGTTCCGACTGGTGATTTTGAATTTCAAACAAAATAACATAAATTATTATATAAACTTAAAATGCTTTTCAAAGTACAGTAATTCATGTTCACGGTATTGTTAACAACGCGTTAAGTATTCTTTTTGTAATATTATAATTGGCATATCAAGATTTGTCTTCGTAGTGTTGCTATATTGTAAACGGTTAAAAAGATTATTTTAATTGCATATATTACTTTTTATTAACATTGCTTCCTCTTGCTTGTCTTTGGGGGCGTTTGTTTACATGAGTATGGAATAATCTTAACCATACTCTTTTCTTTCAATCTGGATTATTTATTGTTATCGTGTCTCTGTAGCGCTTCGTGAAAATCCTTTAATCAGTATTACAGTATGACCACTTTTGTCTGAATAATAGATGAAAAGGGAACTTTGAAGACCCTCGACCATGACAAATATGAAAATATTGCAGGCTCAGTTTGATTGAACCTGTTCATGGGCAGTAATGGAAATGCTTTTTAATGCCCATGCCGCCTAGCCCCGGGTTGAGCGCAACTCAATATTTACACCAATAAACACTACAATTTTGATCCATCCCAAACGATAGTATGCATTTGGCGGTGAACATGAAACTTTCAATGTGGTATTTTCAGATTAATACCATTCATGTTCAGCGGCGTAAGTTTCCCAGATTAAAGAATGGGTTTGCCCTAAACGAAAACAACGATGGACAGAACTAAACATAATCAAATTTTGAGAGAGTTAGAATATTAATCCTGCATATCACAGGCTACGCTAAAGGCAAAATTAAAAAAGCAGGAAGTATATCCCTGGGTGTGATTGACCAATATCCAAATTTAAGTTGGTTGGGATATTGAAACCAACCATCTTTAAATTGGCCGAAATATTAAAACCAAAAGGTAAATTTAAAAGTGCTATTAACACAGTACATAAATATCGTGCTCTGCGACCTTCAAAAGACGTAACTGATAACAGCACTGATTGAATGTACTGTGGAACATTTTACAGCCGACACACGGCACAAACAACGCTTCTGTGATATTGAATAAATAAAAAGGGAACTTTGAAGACCCTCGACCACGACAAATATGAAAATATTGCAGGCTCAGTTTGATAAAAAAATGAAATATGCATATCAGGAATGGCCACATCCAGCATACACAGCCTCCCCACACAGCCAAAAAGTAGAGAGGAAAAGAGAGCATGGTATTATAATAATTAGTTTCAAAATGGACGCCACAAACAAATAACAAAAGTGAGAACCAGAGGGGTTACCGCCTTGGAACGGTCAGTGGCAAAACAAAATGCCACTGGGGGTTTAAACCAGGTTCTAGGGTGCACCAACCTCACACTTGCCCCAACAGGTTCTCGTATTACAAAACAAGTACAAATTGTCTTGGTGAAATAACTCCAACCCATCCATCAGCTCAACAATGTTGCATGCAAAAGCATACAAACATATAAACATAAGAATTTAATAGCATTGCAAAGCCAAAGGGCGGGTACTCAATGATCTTACCGAGACCAGAGCATCTGGAGTAAAATCAGCAAGAACACGATGACAGGGATAAAAGAAACAAATCGAGCTTCTAGGTTCTTTTAAGAAAAGATTTCCCCATAAACCTTCATAAACTCTTAAACCCCTGCCACCGTCGTGCAACCAAAGAGGTAAGCAAAATGATCAACTGTAGATGGGTTAATCACCAGGCCTGCAGAGCGCTGTAAAATATCATGTTGGTAACCTTTCTTTTTAAATTTACAGATGGTTTTTACGAATAACCAGTAGAAATTAACATCGCCTTTTATTTTCTTAAGTTTATAAATTAAATCTCCATAAAATTCCTTGTTGCAATAGGGATTTTAAACCTGTGATATTTTTGCTTTTTAAGTTCTATCAAAAACAAGCATATACTTTTTTTAAAACTTAGTAATTAGTTTGCACAATTTTATTTTATGCGGATGCATTTGTTAAACATAATCTATTTTGTGCAGGCTAAAAATAATAAAAGTGCAAACATTTACTCACCAGCTCTGGAATGTGAGCGTATCGCGAACAGTGAAAGTGCGAGTACCAAAACAAGAACGCAGAGGTGCATAAAATTCCTTGAAATAAACCTATCGGTATCTGAAAAATACCATGTGTGATATTTTAGTTTAATCTATGTACATACAAGGATAGCTTTTACAAAAGCTAGTAGACGACTCATATAGCATATTACATCGGAGTGGATGAGGCTTTGTGTTAACGCTTTGAAATTTTTGCATGGCTTGCGAAAACAAATAGAGAATTTTGGGTGGCCAAATTTTTTTACTTTACACAATCGGGCTCCGACTGGTCAGGCAAAAAGCATAATTAAAATCGGATGTTTTATATTAAAATCTAATGTGATCTGTGTTGTGAAAGACAGAGAACGTTGGCTTGTAATGACATTATAAACTGAAGGAAGCCAATAGCCGAAAAAATAGAAAAGGTTTAAATAGACCTGTCAACTTGGATACAAAAGGTAAAAATCTAACAATAAAAACTAAAAAGCTCTTATACTATGTTGGTTCATTCTAGAAATATATGACCCGGGACATCACGCGACCCGAAATCACACTACAGCGGAATGTCTTCGTTTAGAATTCCATTGAGACAATATCGATTTATAATTATCATTTCGCACAACATGTGATTGTGCTGATGTGGTTAAACAGTGGCATACAACTTGAGAGCCACATGTGATGTATTACTTACACCCACGGACCTTTAACAGAATTTACTGCCATACACAAACCAAGGAAACCCTTAAAAGAGAGCTAAAATTGAGTGAAAAATAACAGATCTAATAGATGTTTTAAACACATGTACCACTTCATTATTTAAGATATCTCACTAGATCTTAATTTTCTTAAAACTTGTTGACGGCACGTTTATAATTTAATTGAATGTCGTCTTCATATATATTTATCAACTGTGCGTGAGTCTATATAAAACATGGGTCGAAATATTCTAGAGACGAATACCTCAGGAAATGTTCGTACACCGTACTTTAGCGCGGTACAGAGCGTCTACCAGTCTAAGCGTCAAGATGACCAAGGCCAATGAAACTCCGGTTTTTGCCTAATTGCTTTTGAAACAACGACTTTGATTAGCTGCTAATTAATAATCCAATGATATTAAAGGATTGAAAAGGGGTATTCCCACACTGATTTCCTTCATCTATGAAAGAATCAATAGAGAATGCGAGAACCACGAACTTACCTTGGTTTTCTTCGCTGTTTCATAGTAAATTCCTTCCGTATATCCGGCCGCCCGTGGGCGAGCCGGTATAACAACACATAGAAAGCGGATACATGAAATAAAAGTACCAAACGCGTCTTGGCAATATGGTAAATTAAATATAAAACGTTCGTTTATCCCTTAATGTTCATTTTACTTGTTTTCTTGTTTGTTTATGTTTCACACTTTTGTATTAACCTGCCCGGCTCTGTCAGGAGACAATGATTTCTGATAAATTCTCCTCAATGTATTCTTCTGTTTAATTTTATATCCTAAATGAGAAGGTAAAGTAGAGTTTAAATGGGTATCTTCAAGACTTTAGTGACAAAATGACTGTATTAGTCTTATAAATAGTGTTTCACATACCTTCAACATGTTCAACGATCGGAGAAAGTCTCAACGTTTCTAATCCATTGGAGCATTTAAATATTTTACCGTTATACTTCATCGTCATGGGGCTTATTTTCCATTTCAATTGGCCGCTCCTTATAACATGTTGTATTTTGAAAGCGCCATTATCAGTGAAATAAGATTTACAACTATTTACTATGCATTCTGCAATCAGTCTGTTTTCATATTCCAAAATCAGCATCCCCGTGAATGGATTGTTTCTGCATATTAAAATATCTGTTGCGCCGTCTTTGGTTTTCCACTTGCCGTCATGAATGTTTTCAGTGGTAAACGTTAGCGACTCTAGAGGAAAACAGTAGAACAAACACGCATGAAAATGTTCGGCTTGTAAACATGTTGAAGGCTGTCACCAAGTTAAAACTTGCGTTATGCGGATAATTTAAACAAATGACAATATAGCATATTTAAATAATACAACGGAGGTTGGCTGTGTCATTGGCTGAATTCTTATTATAAGTTTATAGTCTCTCAGCTTCATGACATTGTATAATTTTGGTTAAAATGTAACATTTCGAAATTCTTATCTTAGCAGATAATTAATGTTTAAAACTGCTGTTTAACAAGGTTTAATACATGTATTCTTAACGCTCATAGTTTATAGGCTGTATGAAATTAATATCCCCTAACAAGCAATTATTATCTTATCTTTTAAATATTTATTAAATAAAAAAAAACTCAAAATATCCGTTAAGAGTAAACTTGCTGAGCCAAATAAACTTTTCTTAACGGTGCGGATTAACCTGTGTATATTAATATGTATACTTATTAGTATATCTTATATTTAAATGTCAGATTGGAACGTTAATTTGACCGCAAGAGCAAATGAGGCACAATAGTGCAATGTTTCATTATTTTATCAATAGTTTCAAGTTGTGTTACTTGATTGCAAATAATTGATCGAAAAAATACATAATATTATGTTTTTTTCCGTTAAGAGATTGAGCAAAATTGACTTGTATAAATAGTTGTCTGAAAAGTAGTCATTCGGCCCTCCCGCTAGGTCTACATAGTTATTATGCTTACTTCTAGGATCTGATATTGATCGTGACTGGGAACTTCCTGTCTATTTATATAGACAACAGACGCCGCACATTCAGTGGGGTGCTCGTATAGCAATTTTACGCAAAATTGACTGTATTTTCTTAATAGATAATGGAAATCAACATACTTTCAGACAGTTTTTTCATATGTAAAAATATAGTAAATGAAACCAATATAATTTCTTTTTAGTTCTTTTTAAGTCTCAAGTGTTAAAGGCATCTCTTTCGTTTGACAATATAATTGTATTTGTCTTAAAAATTGTGTTTCACATACCTTGAACGATCGGGGAAAGTCTCAAAGTTTCTGTTCCGTCTGAGCATTTAAACAGTTTGCCATCATACTTCGTCGTTAAATGATTGATTTTCCATTGTATTTCGCCATTCTTTATATCAAACGTTATGTTGAAAGCGCCATAATCAGTGAAGTATGTTTTACAACCTGTTTTAGAACATTCCGCTACTCGTTGTTTTTCATATATCAAAGACAACTTCCCCGTGTATGGATTGTTTCTGCATATTAAAATATCTGTCGCTCCGTGTTTGATTATCCACTTGCCATCATGAAGATTCTTAGTGGTAAACGTTAGCGACTCTATAGAACAACAATACTAAAGACATTAATGGAACTGTTCACTTTAAAAACAATGGAACTGTTCACTTTAAAAACAATATTAAGATAGTCACCCAGTTCAAACATGTGTTATTCTGATATTTGATAACAACTTACAGTTAACTTGACAATATTTACTTATACAATTGTGGTACTCTAGGTCATGTGTAAATTGCAAATGGTTTCCTTGAATACAGTGCTGGCTTAGCTGAAAATGTCAAACCGCGAGCCGGCTGTGTAGAAGGTTATGTCTTCTTGATGTGGCCATTCCTAATATGCAAATTTCTCCAATTAGAAAGCATTAATAATAATAAAGCTGTTTATGTAATTCAACAGCTTAAGTCAAGAATTAAAAAAAAAAAACAATACAATTTTGTCATAGAGGGGAAAAATATGTTTTCCAGTTAGGCTTGAAACCTGCACTTGTTAGCAGACAGAGTGAAGTTTACCAACAAAAATAACCATGGTCGAATGCCGTTATACATGTTAGCAAATATTGGGTCATGGCAGCATTTCTTGTACGCAATTGTACAACAGCTCGTATTTCAGAATGAACTTTTGATGGAATTACATTGTATAAGTAAGATGAATAACTCAGCCGGGATTGCGAGCGCCTTGATACTGGATAGACAAAGCGGTCAAAAAGTGACACGTTTCTACGGAATTTCTAAGGGTAATTTTTGTACAATATTGCATTAAATGATCAACATTAAGTTGTTCAATCACTTGAACTCGCCGAGTTATTTGAAACAAGTTAAGTTTGTTTAGCTTATGAATTGTAAAAACTATCCTCAGCTTTATCAAATTGTACTAATTCATTTTGTCAGTTTCGACGTGTGGAATAGGAATCATTCTGGATGGTGAACATGTAGAGGAGGGAGGATGGAAACTCGATTGTTAATATTGCCCATACTACCATCGAAACCGTACAGTACGGTCGACAGCGCCTCGCCATGAAACTTCAATCACGATACCGACTGTGCTAGCCGGGATAACCCCAAAAGGATATTAAAAAAACAACAACATAATTATCAGTAAATAACATCGGTTACCGATTATCTACTGATAACAGTACTGTTTAATGCTAAAAAGGATTCGATAACACATTTAGGGCATGTGCTGTTCATATTATAAAAGCCCCAGTCCTAAACTTAAGTAAGAATATACTATTGAAAATCTTATTTGTCCATATAGACTCCAATATATAAACTCTCTAACAGAAAAAAAAACAAGGTCCGATCGAATTCTTTCTTACAGACGGGATTTTCAATTAAATTTTAGTTAAATTATCGTTGACTAACTTTTAAGAAGCTGAATATTTAGCACCGACAAAGAGACCACTTCATGCGCGATCTCTATTTCTGTGACGATTTGGAAATCCTACTTTCGCTTTTAGTCGCGCGGACCAAATTTATTTTAGTAAATAAAAATTTTATAAGCCCGAACTTAAGCTGCAAATTTGTGCCTTTAGTTCCAAATACATGTAATATTTCATACAAAAGCGAGGTAAATTGAAGTAATGCCGCTTTAAACATCCAATACAATAGTGTACATGCATAACTGATTATTCATCAGAAGAAAGTCACGTAATACTATGGTTATATAACGAAAAATGATGTTATGTATGATATGGTTGGTGATTTAAATATTTTTCAGTGCTAATTACAAAGGTAAATGGCAATATCAAGTTTGTAAAACATTTTGCTCATATTTAAATAAATTTCTCTACTACATGGACTGTCTAGTTATCCTAAACGTCCTATACACACCACGGTGAACATGTAATGTGGTTTTGGAAAATTAAGCGTTGAATTTTGTTCTTATTTCAATTAAAATGGAGGTAATTTGCTAAAACGGATATTATAATAAAAGTAATTGCAGTATATTTCTTTGCATCATTCGGTTTTAAAGATTGTGTTTTCCTTCTCTACATGCCATAAACTTCTAAATTTGACAGCCAAATAAACTGTTTGAGACTTTAGTGTTATTATTATTGATCACATCATTATTTAAGAAAGTGAAGATAACATTAACCTCTGTGTAAAAATAAAAATATCTTCCCGCTTCATGAAATGTCCAGATATTGGCAAATACCACAAATTAAAAGAAATAAAATATATCATCACTACACAAAATATTTGAATTTAAAAATTGGTAAGTTTTTTTTTATTTTTGTTCAGTATATTATCGTCTTATTTTTCAAAAATTGTCAGATGTGTAAAGTAAGCGGCCTAGAGGCCTGGTGGCGTGAAGTTTGCGGCCTGGTGGTGTGAAGTTAGCGGCCTAGCGGCCACAACTTAAATTTTATCAAGTTTTTCAAGTTTTTATTTCAGCAGATCGACAATACAATTGTCTTTGGCCAAAAACAATCATATACAAATACATGCATAGAAAATGGCAACACATTCAAAACAAACAAACAAACAACACATATTTAGAAAAATAACAATTAAGGAACAGTTTGTAAAGTAACAAGGAAATTAGTTCGTACTGAAAAGGCATGGTTTATAAACTTACATAATCTAATCAATTTAATTTTATTTTCGGAGGACATGATATTAACACATTTGTTCATGGATGGCCATGACACATGGCCCAAATATTGATTACGTATATCTGTATATTTATTGCAGCACAGTAAAAAGTGGTACTCAGATTCAACACTCCTATTATTGCATATTCTACAGTGTCTGTTTTCTCTATTTACACCGGCATATCGCCCAAATTCAATTTCCAATGAGTGTGAGCACAATCTGAAACATGCTAAACTCTTGCGAAGCTTGTCATCTAAAACTAAATCCAAATATTTTTCATATTTGAATGTACATTTATACTTTCTGTAGTAGTCTAACTTAGAAATAGTATTTATACTTGCAGACCAATCCTGAATATATTGATCATAAATTCGTCTTTTTAAAATTGGCATATAATTAACATTGGAATTAAACTCATTCAAAATATATGTAAAACCAAGTTTATCAATAGAGATCTTCATACAAGATACCCAAGAGTTTGCAATATTTTTCCGCTCTATATCATTGAAGATGGCAAATATAGGAGATACTATGTTTCTCTTAATTTTTAACAAATAATTTAATGATCGAATTTTACTTAACACATATAAAGGAAATCTACCAAGCTCTCCATATACAGCAACATTTGGTGTCTGTTTTCGGACACCTAATATATATTTACAGAATCTGATATGAAGTTTGTCAATTTCTTTATAATCATAAGCTCCCCATACTTCAGATCCATATAATAAAATAGGAGCAACCATGGAGTCAAACATATGCAATTTTGTTTTAACATCTAACTCAACTCTATCAAAAATAGAAAGTAAACCATGGTATGCCCTTAAAGCTTGTTCAGTTAAAGTTTTAACGGCTTTGAGCAAGGTTCCGGTGTAAGTAAATTTTATACCAAGATAAGTGAATTCATCTACTCTTTCTATCTGTTCACCATTAATAAAAATATTTGGGAGGTTACGAGATTTGCGTTTTTCAAATACACATAATTTTGTCTTTGCAATATTGATAGTCAGTCCCCATTTACACGAATATTGATATAGGCTATCAACTTGTGCCTGTAGACTAACAGGGTCAGTAGTAAATAAAACAATGTCGTCGGCGAATAACATTATATACATTGATAATAAGTTGAGATCATTATCGGTTAAGTTATTAAAATCAACAGATTTGATGACATCATTAATGAATAGAATAAATAAAAGAGGTGAAAGCGGCTCTCCTTTAACACCAAGAGAAACATTAAATTTTATCATAATTTATGTTTATCTAAAAACGTTTTGAAATCGATTTTTAGCATGCAATGTACATTTTAGGGGTGAATAAGCAAAATATCAACAAGAACTAGCTTTAAGTTTTTTTTTAAGTTTCCGAAGCCTGGCGGCCAAGCGGCCTAAACTTAATTTTTATCATAATTTATGTTTATCTTAAAAACGGCTATATTGGTTATTTCTGACAAAAATGCGACCAGTGCAGATCATATCAGGATGTGCCGGCTGATCTTTTTGATATTTTGCTTATTCACCCCTGAAATGTACATTACCTGCTGAAACAATCGATTTCAAGACGTTTTAAGATAAACATAAATTGTGATAAAAATTAAGTTTAGGCCGCTAGGCTTCGAAAACTTAAAAAAATCAAAGCTAGTTCTTGTTGATATTTTGCTTATTCATCCATGAAATGTAAATTGCATGCTGTAAAAATCGATTTCAATCCGTTTTTAAGATAAACATAAATTATGATAAAAATTAAGATAAAAAATCAAAGCTAGTTCATGTTGATATTCACCCCTGAAATGTACATTACATGCTGAAAAAATCGATTTCA
Organism: Corbicula japonica; assembly: GCA_038501625.1. Taxonomy (NCBI): domain Eukaryota; kingdom Metazoa; phylum Mollusca; class Bivalvia; order Venerida; family Cyrenidae; genus Corbicula; species Corbicula japonica. The sequence continues at coordinate 169,871 of JAZAYU010000265.1, read as the reverse complement.
AAACGTTTTAAGATAAACATAAATTATGATAAATATTAAGTTTAGGCCGATAGGCCGCTAAGTTCGCGCCGCCAGGCCGCTATGCCGCTAACTTCACGCCGCCAGGCCGCTAACTTCACACATCTAAAATTGTCGGCATAAACCTTAGCGCAAAACGAGTTAACTTTATAATAGGGATAATATTTTGATAATATTTGAAGTACTCTCACATTATATCTTTTTCACCATTCTTTAGCTGTTGCAATATAGTTCATGATAAAACGCAATTTTCATTTAGAAGAAAAGAGAACTTAAAGTAAGTTTAAACGCAGAAATAGAAACACGTTTTATCTCGAATTTCTTAAAAAAAATTATACATACCTATAGAAATTATTGAAGCAATGAAATAAACACATGTTCCCAAATAGACGAAATCCATGGCTGATTAAATGTTCGTGTTCTCAACCTGAGACTATTTTTAATGCAGTGTGAGTTGTTTCTAAAAATACACGCTAGGAAAACCATTATTTTATTGATTAAATGATATAATTATCGATGAGGTCAAACATAAAAGATAATAAATCATTTTACATTGTACGTATTATAAATTTGTCTTTCAATAACGTTATTGAAATTCCTGTATCACGACTTTTTTAAATTTTAATTATTTGATAAATGTTCCGTTTTTGGTTCCGATTCAATAAGAAGTGCGTGCATTATGTTGACTACAAATTATGACAACAAAATAGTTATGGTAGTATGACAACTTATCATAATATCATATAATTATTCAGCGCAAACAACCGATCGTTTAGTATAGAATGTTCCGGAGAGAATCGGATTGAAAAAAAAAACGCGTTTGGCCTCTATTCCGTGGTTCCGTGATGCGTGATCCGTGTCCGTGTCCACGTCCGTGTCCGCGATTTTTATCTCAACAAAGATATCGTTGGGTATATTGCATACCTCCGTGTCCGTTCCGCGTCCGTGTCCGCGATTTTTCACTCATCAAAGATAACGTTAACAAACACGGCAGACATTTTCGAAACTGCGATATCAAAGTTGAAATGGGAGCAAATTGAATAATTGAAAGATATTTTTATTGTAATTGATCTTTATATTAGTGTTCCAGGAGGAGTTTGCGTATGTCCTCAGTATTGTAGAGCATTTGATACATTGCCATTGGGTACCAGTGTAGACCCATCAACGACCCATCAGGGTCTACACTGTTAATATTCAATTTATAATACCAGATAATTAAAATACCAGTTACTAACACTGTTAAATAGCCCAATAAAATTGAATGAATTGTAAATGTGTATAGTGATTGAAAATGTCTGTCTAGTAAAGATATAAGAGGCTGAACATGAATGACATCAATGATCAGGAATATATGTAGGTTTATTATTCGGTGTTTTTAGCTATTTCCATATGCTGACATTTTTTGTGATCATCACTAAAAGCTTGGTATATATCCTAGGCCCAGGACTGTTCAGTGATTGCACTTTATAATTTGATTACCATCTTAATTACTCCTAGCCCTTCGCATACCAGTTATTCTAACACGACTTGACGTTTTTCGCATTGAATTTGCGGTGAATTATTACACGATAATTCACGGCTATTACTAATTACCTGTCGGTATAAACTTATCACGTGACAATCGTATTTTTCGCTGGGATTTAATTTCGCGCATTTAAGAAAGCACAAAATACGCGAAATTTTTACGCGCGCGTAATATGATGATACCACAGTATTAGAATAATGTTTGTTTTATATATTTAGATAAAATTCTATAATTATTTTCCGCTATTTTGCGGCAACGTTAAGGTGACGTTAACGCGCCATTTTCACGACGTCACGTCATTTCCGTTGTTTACATGTTATTTCCTGGTGCAGTATCAAACCGTTGGAATGACAAGTACGGTTCGAACGACGACTGGAGAGTGCTGAATGCGCGGTTGGATGGACATGTATTCAAGTTTGTTATTCAATCTTTTTATTATTATCAGATTTTGAATTATGTAGATGTTAAGGGAGTAAACACTAACTGCCGATCTTATAACCCATTAGCGTTTATTACGACGCGCTAAAATTGAGTTATGATTATTTGGCTTATTCAGTCAGATGTGTCGTGTTAGAATCGAAATAATCAATAGCTTCCGGTGAATTATCGCAGGATAATTCACGGGGCGTCGTTCAGCTGCGTAGATATATAGCACTCGGGGCTACGCCCCTCGTGATATATCCTTACGCATCTGAACTCCGCCCCGTGAATTATCCTGCGATAATTCACCGAAAGCTATTGATTATTTCTTAAATAACCTATCCATAGGGGTCGTGCCCCAACTGTGTGTGAGTATCATGAATCCCTTGCAACAATAAAATGTAATGGCTCTACGGACCTGGGATCCTACATAAAACACCAAACTTGAGTTTTGGTAATAAACCGGGTATTCATGCGCAGAATGATTTAACAGAACATAATATGAGCACCCTCCCCATTCTCAGCTTTTTTCCAATTATATTTAAGTACCGTTTAATAAAACACTCTTTATTTTAACGTTTCGGCCTTATGGCCTTTATCGAAAAATACAAATCGCTGAATCGTCTACATCTTTTCTACATAATTAATAACGAGCAGACGCGCGCACGAGCACTCAATCGTGATAATATGCACACACGGGCGAACTACCATGTATACATTGCTTACGCAGATAAAGTTACACACACACGCACACACGTTGACACACAAACATGCACTCATGAACACAAACACTCTTTTACTCATGCACAGACGCACACACAAACACACACAAGAACTATCTTATACACGCGTCCCTATCTAAAATTCACTGGTATAAACACACTCACGCACACACGAACAAACACACACACGAGCGTATAAACAAATCCCACGTGAAAACACTTACACGCAAACGCACACGCAGAAATACAAACGCATGCACGCATACACTAGCAGTAATCTTTGGCGCGTCAATGTACAATGAAGACGTTGACGTCGGCGTTGTTTATATTTTATTATTTCCGGTTATTAATTATGTAGAAAAGATGTAGACGATTCAGCGATTTGTATTTTTTGATAAAGGCCATAAGGCCGAAACGTTAAAATAAAGAGTGTTTTATTAAAAGGTACTTAAATATAATTGGAAAAAAGCTGAGAATGGGGAGGGTGCTCATATTATGTTCTGTTAAATCATCACACGAGCGAATAAACATCTGGATCTGGAGACGTAGAAATTTCCAGCAATGTTGGTTATGTGACCTGGATATGGAGAACAACTACGTAATTTGTCTATTTATAACCCATATCACCCATTCTACTTTTATGCCACAAAAAGTGGGAGGCATACAGAGTTGCACTCGTCCGTATGTCCGCAAATCTTGTGGCATCAACTCATCCTAAACTATATTGCAGACTTCTTTCAAACTTGCTCAGATGATCAAGCAGGATGTGTAGATGATCGCAATGAAAGGAGTTTTTCCTGCAAGCATTTTACAAAAGTTATGGCCATTTGTTATTACAAATTTTGTTTCAGCTGTGGGGGCATCAGTGTCCAAGGACCAAGGACACATTCAAGTTATTACTGTAACCCCTCTTCCATTTTGAAATACAATGAACCAACTAATTTTAATCTTCTAATCAGTGCTTAGTTTGGTCATAACAAGATCAGGAGAAAGATCAGATATTCTTATATAAATAATATAGTAAAAGTTTTAAAAATATCAAATGTTTACTCAATAACTTTAAATGGATTGTTGTGAATACAATAAAAATTCTGTTAAAAATGTTTAAATGCTTATTAGGAAAAGCCACACCCTGAAAACACAGCTTCCAAGGTAGATTGTTTTTATTTGGAATTTACCAACAATTGAAGGCACACGTTTCAGGATAAGTTTATTTTTATTAAATAAAATCAATACTATACTACTTTTATAAACATTTAGTCCATATTTTAGTTTTGTGTGTCCAAAACATTGTCCCTGACATCATGGTAAGCAAATTCTTGCTGGTAAAAGGCATTTACACACATCTTCAAAAGGTGACCTTGTTTGTAGACTAGTCAGTTATCCCATTCTAGGATCAACTCCATGGGTTCCTCGGCTATTGCATGGTGCAACACAGGGCTACAGCAGCTCCTTATCAATGAAACATTTGTTAAAATACAATGAAGCAATGTCGTGAAGCCAAATCAACCTAAATTTCCGATTAAATGAACTTTGGCAGCTTAACAGTTGCTTGATGGCCTGCAAAAACTTGTGAATGATTCAGCCAGCATCTTAAACATCAAAAGTGTGTGTACATATTATGTACAACAGCATTTACATTTAATATTTGACATTTTCTCAATGTTATATTGCATGATAAGTCAGCATATTCATGCGAAGGATAGCCATAAAACCAAAAGCTGCATGCAGTTTTTGACAAATGGTGTTCTACTTCAAATCACAAAGCAGTTGGTAGACTTTAATCGCCAATGAATATTTAGCTCCACAGAAGTGATCATATATTATGAGCTTTCGCCACAAATAATATACTGAGTGCCAATGAAAACGCAACACTTAACATTTTGGAATATTTTCGATTTGTGGAAAAGTTTAAAAGTTTTAAAATGAATAATAGACGAAAAGTGAACTTTGAAATCCACCAAACACAACAAATATGAAAATATTGCATGCTCGATTTGATTGAGACTGTTCGTGGCCAATAATGGAAATGCATATTACTGCCCACGCCGCTTAGCCACGGGTTGAGCGCAACTCAATATTTACACCAATAAAGGGTACAATTTTGATCCATCCTAAACAATGGTATGCATATGGCGCTGAACATGGAACCTTCAATGCTGTATTTTCAGAGATTAATACAATTCCTTGTTCGGCGCTGTATGGTCCCCAGATAAAAGAATGAATTTGCCCTAAACGAGAAAACAATGCGCTCTAAACGAAATAGAATTTTGACAAGGGATGTCGTTGGGCCAAACGAATAATTGTCTACGGCGAACAATTCATTCCACGAGCGATTTCACGTTGAGACATACCTCCTTGGATTATGCCTAAAACCTCTTGTCGCTGGTTGTCTAAAAGTCTAAGACTTGGCATTTTCACATGTATATAGGGTAAAACTTAAAAACTGAAGATGGGATTTGGGTAGCCGTTTGTAAAGATTTACAAATGGACTTGTTTTGAGGTTATTTATTCATGTCTATATGCCAAAACGAAACTTTCATGCGTTTGTATGGGGTTACTGTAGGAGAAAAAGTTAAAGAAATCAGCGGACAATAAATGTATCGATTGGTTACGTTTTGATTTTAAATCACATATACATTTGTCAATTTATTTAACTTTTACACACATTAAAAATATTTCAAAAAGTAAAGTGTTGCGTTTTCATTGGCACTCAGTATATATTGACACAGATTAATGATCATTAATTTTTTATCAATCAAGCAACTAAAAACTTCTCCGGATTCAATTTCTACCATTAAGTTGGAATTTAATATGATGTTCAGGATTCTGACAATCACACCTTTTAATCATAGATACTTTTATTCTTCAAGTGCAAAGCAGCAGTACCACACATAAATCATAGGCAATGCATATGGAACAAAATACAGTTAGATACAATAGCACTCTAATAAATGCTAAAACTTTACTTGTTTGGGTATGCACAATTTTAAATTACCAAATATAAAAAAGTTGTGTATGTTGGATTTATACTTTGCATACCAAGAAATATTTCCTTAAAAATGCATGTTATGTACCATTTGGCTATTAATCTCCCTCTACAGCATGCTAATCTGCTCTGTAACATAGCTTGCATGGTGAGTGCTACCGCACAACAGCACATTGGCCATTAGCTAGGCTCCGTCAGTGCAAGAGGTCCTAGGGGTTCAGGTTAGACAATGCAGAGAAATATTCACCGTTTGATTCTAGGATGGTTACTTTCCAAATTCTACTGGACAGATGCAAGTATTCAACTGCAAACATAACTACAGATTTGACAAAATTGATTAATTTTACTCACAAGCAGATGTCAGTAGAAACAGTACCGGTATGAATGATTACTATAGCATATGAAAAATAGTTAATATTTACTGACCTATATATTCTCAATGATTAGACCATTGTGTTGTATGCATGATAAATTGTACCGGGACGGAAGATTTCTGTTAGGATATCTTGTTTTAAGACAGATGAAACACCATTGTCCGCAAATGAACAACCATGATATATCTAGAATAAAATAGGAATAGACAATAAGAACAGTTCTATTGAAGAAAATATGCATGTGCAAGTTTGCAAAAACAAGAACAAACAAGAAAAAGTAGGGAGCAAGTTCAATAGTAGGTAAAAATAGGGGCCACTTCATTTCCAGAGAGTACAGCTATCTCTCTGGCTATATTTCACAGTTTATTACCAAACATTGTCACTGATGTTATATGTAATTATAAACAATGTAATGAGAAAGCAGTTCATCTGACATGACTGAATATATATATATATATATATATATATATATATATATATATATATATATATATATATATATATATATATATATATATATATATATATATATATATATATATATATATATATATATATATATATATAAACAATGTAATGAGAAAGCAGTTCATCTGACATAACTGAATATATATATTTAAACTATATATATTATGAACATAATATTTATTTGACATAATAATATTTGACAGGATGACAGGATATGTCACAACTAACCGAATACAAGGAATAGGGAAAGGGACTACTTTAAAGGCATTTTACCTGTAACAAAAAACTTTGAGCAATTGCAGTTTGTTAAATGCAGAGTCAAATGTTTGAAACCAAGGTGATATCAAGTACAACTTGTATTCAAGTTAAAAAGCTGACACGTAGAGAAGCTGCCATGGTATACCACAGCTATAACTAAAACTTGAATAGGTAATGACCAGCTCAATCCACTTGACTGCGTCTGGGAAACGGCAGCCAAACAATTATTATCTACCAAAACAGATCTTCAAACCGGCACCTGTAAATCTACTCAAATAGGGCCAACTGCAAGATAGAGTAATTGAGATTCAAGGCGGCTGTTATTGCCAGAAACATAGGTTGCAGTGTTCTCTTTGCTGTGGAGATTGTAGAGGCATCAGTTGTACAAATTACAACTAAATACATTAGCCAATGTTTAAATGAATGACAGTGATGACATAAGCGCTTGAAGGGCTGTCTTCAGTCTCATTGCATTGATAGCGGTAAAAATAAAAATATCAAAATCTATGTAACGGCTCAATGCAATTCATTAAAACTTAAGCCAAATAAGTATTAGAAATGATAGTTCCTTAAGCTGGTAGCGAACCCGGACCGTCACGGCAAAAGTGCCTAGCCATGCAATTCTTATGACGCAACCAACAGAGCTAGCCGGGACAGTCCCTCCTCCCCCTAAACCGCCCCCCCCCCCAAAAAAAAAAAAAAAAAAAAACAAAACCGATTGATAGTATAGCCCTGATATACGTTACCATCACTTCATAACAACTTTCTACGGCCGCTACATTGCACAAATAGCGCTACTGTGAATTTCAAATGATAGTGCATCTAGTTTGGAGCGAACATTAGTGTATCTTCATTTTAAATATATATAAAAAGTAAGAAAAAGACCTAAAATTTCCCTAACATTTTTTCAAAAAAAAATCACAAAAACTAAGCAACACAAAACATAGTTTTAAACCAGGATGTTGAAGGTCAGGCACAATTTTACTTATATCTCATATAGTTTACATATGTAAGTCAAGAGGACACAAGTTATTGTTGTCATTATTATAGTACTCATGTAGGCATTTAAAATTATGTTTCGTGTTGTTTTTTGTGAATTTATGTAAACAAAAGTTAAGAGAATTATTAGATTTCATTTCTTTTCTTTACTGTTCTAACATGTCTTACCATATGCAAAATAAAGATAGTAAAATTTATTTTGGCAAAGTTTCATCTGTAGGGTCGTTTGTTGTGTCATTTAATAAAAATAAGACATTTGCAGATAGGAGCTTCAGCACAGTTGGTCCGAGATTGTGGAATAAACTTCCCATTGAAAACAGACAGAGTGAAACTGTGGACATTTTTAAGAAGCAGTTAAAGACTCATTTTTGTTAGATACTATTATTCTCTTTCTAAGAGTACTGTGCTTTGTGATACTGTTGTTTCTGAGTAATAATGTATCTTTATATGACATGCATATTATTTACTAATGTTAATGTATTTTAATAATTGTACAACGCCATCGAATGTATACCTTGTATGTAGAAATAGGCATTTAATCAAAAAAATAAAGTTTCAAGTTTCAAGTCCTTATTGAATGTTCATCGATAAAAAAGAAAATTATTAAAATCTTTACTAACGGCAAAATGCTGTTCAGTGATCATAAGGAATGAGATGACTGAAAAAGGCAAATGCGGTTTACTTCATGTTATATAAATGTGAATGTTACTTAAACATAAGCTCTATCTCTCGAAGGCAATACATTTGATTGAAGAATAATTGCGACAAATAAAATTTAATTGATATAAATTGTAACATTAATACTACATATCTACTCGTTATCATGTGCTATTCTGACTATCAATGTTTCATTTTAAATCATTTAAGGGAGATCAATAAATGTTATATGGCTTTATTTACTTGTAGGGTTATGTGCTATAAACATTTATTAATGGGTGCCCTTATTTACGGTCATTTTTAGAAACTTCCATCAAAACTACAGTATGCAACTTTAATTAATTTAATTATGTGAAAGTATATGTATATTCCTTGTCACAAATGCATGAAACATTTCTTTTGCAAAGAGTTCAAGGTTGACCACTTTTGTTTAGGCTAGACTTACTGGACTATTCCTCTTTCGTGTTCTGAGTTCTGTCACTGTACTGAAGGATAAACGCTACGAAATTTTCGGAGACGTGTTAGCGAGTTGAGTTACTGTTTTTAATGGGTTATAAAGTTACGGTTGCTTGAGTGGGCCAAAATGACGAATCAAAACATAATCAAAGCTGAAAAGCGGAACAAAAAACACAGAAAGGAACTTTGCAACTTACAGTTTTAAAAATGATATTTATTGTCAAGAGTTAAACATACAGAAAAATATTTTCGCTGAAAGTTAGGCCTACTCATCATATATTCAGTGGCAAACATTTAAATCAGGTTCAAGGATGCACCAACTTTATGTTTGAATCCAACTGGTTATCATATAAACAGGCAAGTACATGTATTCTTTTAGTCTTTATAATTTATTTTCAACTCACACATCAACTGAACAATGCTGCGTGCAAAAAACAACAACAAAAAACACCCCCCCCCCCCAAAAAAAATACAACCGCAATACAACCGCAACAAATAAAAAGAAAAATGAAAAACAATCACAACCCCTCCACAGACCCCCCACAAAACATCAAGAAAAACAAACAAAAGCAACAACAACAAAACACAAAAATAAAAACGTACGGAGCTTATGGTATTGTCAAGAAAAAGGTAAATACTCAAGCTGAATTAACACTGTTCGAACAAAATACTTGTTTTTATATCATTTTCTCTTTTTGTCTCTGTTGCAAATTGAGGTACCACATCTAACATAAATTATAACCCAGTAAGAAGGCGAGTGATTCTATCATGACTTGACTTTTATCATAGATTGTAATTGTGTCAAGAACCAGCTGTAAAAAGCAGCACATTCATTACAAGTGAACAGGGTCGGATGAAACATTTCTAGAAAAGCTGGAAACCAGTCTCAAATCTCAAGCATCTCATTGGCTGAAATGGAGACTGGTCGCTATTTCAGCCAATCAGATGCTTGAGATTTGAGACTGGTTTCTATGCTCAGTTTTAAAACCTTGGGCACAGGGCAGTCTAAGGGTAACTACAATCTGATAATTTCCAACTTTCCAACTTTCTGGCCAAAATTTCCTTGCACGTTTAACCTATTGTGCAAAGGGAGTTTGAGCAACCACTCTGAGTCCCTTTGTATCCGTTCCTTCAAGCGATTAAAGGTTTTTGATATCTCTCGCGGACGTTTTATTTTCAATGAGACAGATAATCTTGTAACAAATCACTTCCTCACAGTTTTAAATTTTGAAAACGTATCAAGTTTTTCTTTTAGTTCTTTAAATGTTGGCCTCTTCGCTCTATTGAGTTTCCAGCACATCTGCATTATTTGGTATAACTCCGGATGGCAATGCTTTGGACATTTCATACGATTGTCTGGAGATTGCTTAAGATATGGTAAAATGTCCTCGTCTGTCATTCCTACAAGTACATGTATAAAGGTGTATATTTCAAAAATATTTACATAAAAAATAAACTGCATACTATGTCTTTTCAAGAGAGAATGTGTTCCATACGTATGCAATTAAATACATCTTAGATTTGTAAAAACATTCGTGTTTTTGAGTATATTGTCTCGAACTTTCATATTTTTGTATTTGAAACACGCAAAATATGCTCAGATTATGATAATGCACTGTCACAGTATTTATTCATTGGCAACTTCTTTTCAGTGCATTTGTACACAATGTATGTTAGACAGAGGAGCATTCACTATTTAAATATCTTAAATTGTTAAAAAAAACTTCAATATCTGTTATGTCAAGTCATCACAATTAATGCAAATGTTTTAAGTAATAATAGGTGTGAATAAATACAATACAGGAGTTTTGATTTACTCATTTGATATCCTCTATCTTAACAAGGTAATTGAACATATATTAAAATATGAATGTAAAGTTAGTTCCCGTAAATAGAGGTTTAACTGTTAAATCAGGTAATATCAGTTTGGCTCAAATCCTTAGTTCATGTGAGAATTTTATGTTTTACTTCCCGTATCCACAAATAAAGGGGTAATTTAAGATCAGATATTTAACGATTGATCAGAACGTAATGTCATATGCCGAAGAACGAATATAACAATATTTATTTCTTTGTTCTCAGCGGCCACGACAGCCGCGATTGCCAAAAACGTATGTTGGCCAATTTTGACGTTTTTTAGCAGTTCTACAGTAACAGTTGAACTAGGGTCAAGTACGGTTCTCATACCCACCGTGGCTGTCTTTGCTAAGTTTTGAACAGTTTCAAAATCTGGTCTGACAACCAGGACATTTAGGATCTGTCGCGTTTGCCTTTCCCACCCAACAGATTTGTCACACGTTTATCCCGTTTTCTCCCGATTTCTCGAAGGTGGTTTGAACTGTGATTGGCTGTCGGGAGCATAGTTTAAATTAAGCATAATCTAAGTAAGAAATTGTTATACCTGCATATGGAACTAATCCAAACGTTACCATTTCCATTAACAATATACCAAATGACCAAACATCCGATTTGAATGTGAATATTTTATACTCAATAGCTTCTGGAGCAGTCCATCTTAAAGGAAATGGTTCCTGTCCTTTTGGAATATACTCTGAACTCTGTAAAGTAACAGTCGGCAGTATATTTTTTTTCTTTTTTTTTGGATAACCGTTTACGTATTCAAAGATTCCCAGTATCCCGGCAACTAGTGGAAAGACACGGAACTGTGCATACATGTTTAAGTTTCTAGTAATCTAAAAACATCTAAAAAGACAATCACGGACGACCTTAATCAGAAACTATTGCCTCCTAACTTACGTAAAGCAGGAAAAAGAGAAAGAAGAGTCGGAACGCTTTTAAACATTCCAATACTTACTAGATAACCTTATCACGTACAATAAAAGAAAAATATATCTAGCAATGAAAATTAACAAAAACATGTTGTCATTCGTTTGAAATTTTTTTTTGTTAAGACTGTTAATACACATAGCGGCAAGAATATCAGAACAACATTGCAACTAAAAAGGCCAATGTGTAAAAACTATGTACTTAAGGACAAGGAGAAGAGTATAAAAAGCAGGTTAAATAAATTGATAAAACCAACGACTGTCATATTTAATTTAACATCTTACTTGTTTAGTTCCGCTTTCTTACAGATTACCTACTTCATTTTCAAGTCTCCGTGCTAAGCCAAAATCAGCAATTTTCACAGTTCTGATGGAATTCCCATTACTAAAGGAACCAACGAGAATGTTTCTAGCAGCCAAGTCTCGATGAATTATAAAAAGTGACTCCAGATAAATTAAGCCATCGACAATCTGCTTTCCAAGGTCTACAAATGCGGATGTGTCCATGTTGTTTCGCTCATCTAAAATGCAATATCGCAAACTCAGTTTTGCCCATGGCTAACCAAACAGATAGAAAAAATACCATAACATATCTGTAGTTTGCTGTATATAATGATATATGTCTTTATTTTTACCAAAAATTTCGAAATGTTAAGTCAGTCTATGGAATAACATAGAAATAATATAGAAATAATTCTCTCGATCGTTGATATGAACATCAATATATATCGTTTTTAAATTAGCAATTAAAATTTCAAACCAAAATACTAAGTCAGTAATACATTAAAATTTTGAATAACATACCATTTAAATACTGTAACAGATTGCCATTTTCAATAAATTCCATGACGATGATAATTATGTAATTATGAATACTGCAGGTGCCATAAAATTGTATAATGTTTTCGTGATCCATCCAATGCATAAGTTCCACCTCAATGTTTGCCTCTGCCTCGGCCATTCCCTCTAAAGAACAAAATACAAACAATAGCTTTTTTAATAAATAGTTACACGCCATTGAATGTTGATCTCAACAGGAAAAGTAAATGCACCTTATCACCATATGGGACACGTTAACGGAAAAGGTATTTATTGCATTTATTAAGTTGGAACAGAAAGTGAACTAATAGAGGTTATTTGTTTTGTTTTTCACAAGTGTAAGATAAAAATCTGACATAGTGAAAAATATTTCTTAATAGAGGATTTGTGCTTTTTCATAAGTTTAAGATAAAAATCTACAACGCATGAAATACATTTGAAATATAGTTCAAAGGCAAAATGTTATGCTAAATATTTATATATTGGGATTTCGAAAGAAAAAAGAAAATGACGTTGCGGCAAAACCTTTGCTTATGACGCGCATCATTATCGAGAAAATTTGTGAGATGTAGTTTAACCACCTAGTCAACTTGTACTTGTTTGTTCATTGAGAATTTTTCGGGAGAAGTGTGAGGTAATTGCACCCTGTTGCCTGGTTTGAAACCCCACAGTGGAATATTAGTTTGACACAGACCGTTCCAATGCAGCTCATCAGGTTCTCATTTGGGGCGCCTCACGGGAAAAGGTACATTCGGGCATTTGACGTCAATTCTTGAAATGGCGTTATTAAGTTGAGCAAACGACATTACTTATTATGCATTTCGCGGTAAAAATAAAATTATGTTGTCAAAATGTGTAATAAAATTGCCAATATGTTATGAAAAAATAATACATAATTGTAAGATCTTTCCAAATATAGCAACAACTAAAATGCCTAAAATATGACCGAATGAATATTTTCCCGTGACGCGCCCCATTTTCGAACAACGTAGAAGCTCGATCATTGTCAGTTTCTTTTATTTCAACAATCGTGTTTCGCTTTTTGACTTGATGTGATTTGCTCTCTTAAGATCAATAAGCACCCATTGTTTTGCCTTTGTGGTGTTTTATTTTAAATTGATCATTAATAAACCCATACTCTCCTTTTCTTTCTTTTTTACCTGTTTAAGGACTAAGTGTTTTCTGAGTTTGGCAATTCCGGATATGCACGTTTCTTTTTTAACTGGTCATTTTGATAACCATGTTCTCATTTCCTCACAACTGTGGTTTTAGTGTTTGGCTATTCCTGATGGGCATAATTCACTTTTATACATGACTTTGTTATATACTAAAACAAGTGATAATAAGGTAACATTGATGTCGGGCCATCAATAATTATTTTGTCATAATTTATTTTATTAAAATATCAAACTGTCACAAGTCTTGAAATTTACCTGTCATGAACATTTTCAAGGCTACAACTTTGTCGTTACCACTTTTGTGCCAGACTCCTTTCCATACTTCTCCGAATGAACCTTTGCCTATAAATTTTACAAGCGTAAGTTCGTATTTAAAGTTGATAATCTTTTTTCTCCGAGTAGGCCTTGGTAATGATGGCTTCACTGATAATGTACCTATAATAAAAGTTTTTAATTGTTTGGCAAAACATATGTCATGTTATTCTTATTTTCTTTTCCTTCCTTCAGGTTAACAGCATTTTTGTATTGAAAAAAACACTTTATCAATATCTGTATTTCGTCTCATTGAATAGTCTCCTAATTGTATTTAGCTTGCTGTATTAACATCATGTAAAATGAATAAATTATATATTTATCAATCATGCCAATAACCAGTTTAAAAAAATCAGTTGTCATATGGGATTAGTTAAAGTAATTACGGTATAACAAAAATGTAATCTGATGCTCAGTCGTGTCAAAATTTAATTTCCTTCAATAATCGGTTTCCGCATGACTATTCGCTGTGGCCATACGGTTTCGCACCCCAGTAAGGGCAAAATAATTCGAAATTCACACTAACGCTATTTTGCAGTGTGTCGGTCGTAAAAGTCTCACCGTACGGATAGTAAGTTCTTTTATCAGTAAATAATCAGTTTCTGGTGTCACGGAGTACTGATTACGTTTATAAACATTATCCGATAAACATTTCTGGCACTGCAAGGCTGTCGTCTAACGGGTTCACATCCCGGTAGTGCAATATCATTTTAAAGACTTCCTTAGATCAAATAAGGAAAGTCTCAAAATGTCATCTGAAGTTGCAAATAAATCCAATGTTTTTTAAATGTGATATTAAGCTGAAGCCGTCAGATTAAACTCTGCAATTAATTTTACCTTTGGTGACAGTTGTATGTCTTAAATCCATGGTAGTCCATCCAATAATCAAATCTTCATGGGTGCTTGGCCGATCTATTGTAAAGTAATAGAAAAAGGAATTCAATGACTTTAATACTTTATTTAAGGGATTGCCACACTCCTCCCAACTTTGTTCATCGATAAAAAGAAAATTATCAAAATCTCAATAACGGCAAAATGATGTTAAATGAAACTTTGCACAAATGTATGTTATTAATGTATCTTTATTTTGCAGATGGTAAGACACGTTGTAAGAGTAAAGACAAATAGTGAGATCTAAAAATTCCCTAAATTTCTATTTACATAAATTCACAAAAACTAAAAACCACAAAACATCATTTTAAATGCCCACATTAAAAATATGATACTGACAACAATTTATTGTTTCCTCGTGACTTACATATGTAAACATTACGAGATATTAGTAAAAGTGTGTTTGACCTTCAATTTTCTGTTCGCTTCCTGGTCGCGTAATCGGATGACAATTACTATTTTCTCTTTTAGTAGTTAAAATTTTTTACAAAGTACACAACATGTTCTTGTCAGTATCATTGCGCTCACATGGGAATTTAAAATTATGTTTTGTATCGCTTAGTTTTTGTGAATTTATGTAAATAGAATTTTAAGGAATTTTTTGGTCTAGCTTTTTTTCTTTACTTTTCTAACGTGTCTTACTGTATGCAAAATAAAGATACATTAGTAACATTCATTTGTGCAAAGTTCCATTGATCGGCATTTTGCCATTATTGAGATTTTTATAATTTTCATTTTATCAATGAACAAAGTTGGGAGGAGTGTGGCAATCCCTTAATAAATAGATATCAACAATGTCTAATAGTTGAAATGTTTCTATTTACAGTAATGAGAGACAAGATTCAATAACACTTGTTTTAATTTTCAATTCACAGCAATATTAGTTTTAACTAAACAGGTGAAATATGCATATCAGGAATCGCAAAGGGTAAAATGTAAGTGTAGCAAAGGGTAAAATGCATATCAGGAATGGCAACATCCAGAAGACAAAACCTACTCAAGCTGATAAGAAAATTGAGCATGGGTTTAAAAAAATCATTTTCAAAAACGACACCACAAGCATTTTACGAGAAACTGAGGGGTTACAGCCAACAGCCAGTGACAAAACATTTTGCAACTGGGGGTTTTAACAAGGTTTTAGGATGCACCAACCTTACAATTGCCACAACAGGTTTTCATTTTAGGAAACATGTACTATTGAGTAAAATCAGCAAGAACACGATGACAGGGATAAAAGAAACAAATCGAGCTTCTAGGTTCTTTTAAGAAAAGATTTCCCCATAAACCTTCATAAACTCTTAAACCCCTGCCACCGTCGTGCAACCAAAGAGGTAAGCATAATGATCAACTGTAGAAGGGTTAATCACCAGGCCTGCAGAGCGCTGAAAAATATCATGTTGGTAACCTTTCTTTTTAAATTTACAGATGGTTTTTACGAATAACCGGGAGAAGTTAACATTGCCCTTTATCTTCTTGGGTTTATAAATTAAATCTCCATAAAAAAACTGGCTGTGAAATACCTTGTTGCAATAGTGATTTTAAACTGCACCTGTATTTATGACTTAAATCTGGGTATCGACGATAAAACTTGCAAAATGTTTTCCTTAATTTGTGATACCGATAACCTTGTTTTAAATGTTTTTCTGTAATGCAAAGATTACGTTCATTGAAAACATACATGTCGTTGCAAGCTCTTGAAAAGCGAACAAGCTGTGAAATATAAACCCCGTAAGATGTTACACGGGGAACATCGCCATCTAAAAACGGAAAATTTACAATACTAAAATTAAAATCATCTCTTTTATCATATATTTTAGTAGTGACATAACCATTTTCAATTGACAGATTTAGATCGAGAAAGTGTGCTTGCTTTTCTGAAGTGTTCGCTTTGTTAAGTTGTAGTTCTTTAGGGTAGATCTTATTAACCAGTAATGGAAAATGGTTATTATCTATATTTAATAAGTCATCAAGGTACCTCGAGATGTTGTTAAAAGCTGTAATAATATCATCTTGATGTTCAGTAGAAAGATATAACATAAAGTCTCTTTCATAACAGTATAAAAACAGATCAGCAACAAGGGGTGCACAATTTGTACCCATTGGGAGGCCTATTACTTGTTTATAAAATTTTAATAGTAAGAACTAAAATATCACTAAAATGACCGAAGGTACCTTTTCCCGTGACGTGCCCCAAAAATGTAACTCTAATAGCATTGACAATCAAACACGTCAGCAAGAACATGGTGACAGGTACAAAAGATGAAAGCATAGCAATCAACTGTAGATGGGTAAATCATCAAGCATGCAGAGCTCTGAAAAATATCATGAAGCTGAAATAAGCATCTTCTTTGTTTAACTAAGAAAATATCAATGTTTATATGGATCTATTGTACGGTAATGGAAACCTGTAACAAAAACAATGCGAGTATCTGTTATTGTTAAATTCTTTTTGCTTTTGTATTTTTCTGACAGGATACGACGACTTGGCTACACATTTCTTTTGCTTTATTTTTTATAACATGGCACGATCACGAGAAACAAGTAAAACAGCATTGACAATTACCCGACTTTAATATCATATTTGTGGTTTTGTCAAATCCTTGATGCCTAACAAGATTATGATAATGATTTACACCAAAAGTGTTTATCTTCTAAATATTGCTACAAGCCTGCCGGTCATATTGTTACCGGTGATCTTAATTTAATCAAAGACTCTAGAATTCGTAATTTAATTTCTAAAGGTCCCAAATATAGAATATCATCCAAAATTGACTTTAATGCATGCCGTGCAGAAATTGCTGAGTCTTTGAACTTATTTTGCAATAAATGGTGCAAAAGAGGAAAATGGTGCAAAAGAGAACATGCCGAGCCTAATGCACTTTCTAACTGGAAAAAGCACATATTCAAAATAATTGACACCCGTATATCATTTTATGAAAGAAAAATTGCTTTATTACCACCTCGACCTCGTTTTAACTTTCGTCATTTGAAAAAAGGAATTCAAGACTTTCATAACAGATTTGTTTTAACACCTGCTTATAAGGCTTCTAATAATGTAATTATAGTGTGACGGATACACTATATTAATATTCAAACTGAAGAACTGAACAGCACTGATGCTTATATACTGACTTCTTCATCTGAGAGTGATATTGTTACTGCACACTCTACAAATTACAAAATTTAGAATCAGTATTGAGCCGAAACAAGACAAAGTACCTACTATGTATTGGTTACCTAAAATGCATAAAGCACCGTATAAAGCAAGATTTATTGCTAAATCTAGTTCTCTCACTACTTCTAAATTATCCGTGCTCTTAACATCTTGTCTTACAGCTATAAAAGAACACTTAATTAGGTATTGTGATAAGGTTTTTGAAACTTCTGGCAAAAAATTATTTTAGTCGATTAAAAATTCAAATGACGTTTTGAAAAAGCTTAAATCAAATAATTTTCGGGCGTTCTGTTTGTCTACTTATGATTTCTCAACATTATACACTTCGCTCCCTCATAATTTAATAAGAGACAAACTAACCAGTTTCATTGAAAAAAACGTTTGCTAGTGAAAATAAAACCTTCATCGCTTGTAATGAACGTAGGGCATTTTTACAGATGGTTCTTATGATAATTATACCTTTAGAACTTGTCAAGACCTTATAGAGTCGCTAACTTTCTTACTGGATAATATTTATGTTAGATTCGGTACCTCTATTTATAAACAAGTAATAGGCATCCCAATGGGTACTAATTGTGCACCCCTTGTTTCTGATCTGTTTTTATACTGTTATGAAAGAGACTTTATGTTATCTCTTTCTATTGAACATCAAGATCATGATATAATTACAGCTTTTAACAACACCTCGAGGTACCTTGATGATTTATTAAATATAGACAATAACCATTTTCCATTACTGGTTAATAAGATTTATCCTAAAGAACTACAACTTAACAAAGCGAACACTTCAGAAAAGCAAGCAAACTTTCTCGATCTAAATCTGTCAATTGAAAATGGTTATGTTACTACTAAAATTTCTGATAAAAGAGATGATTTTAATTTTAGTATTGTAAATATCGCGTTTTTAGACGGCGATGTTCCCCATGCAACATCTTACGGGGTTTATATCTCACAGCTTGTTCATCTTTCAAGAGCTTGCAACAATGTTAATGATTTCAACGAACGTAATCTTTGCATTACAGAAAAACTTTTAAAACAAGGTTATCGGTATCACAAATTAAGGAAAACCTTTTGCAAGTTTCATCGCCGATACCCAGATTTAATTCATAAATACAAATGCAGTTTAAAATCACTATTGCAACAAGGTATTTCACAGCCAGTTTTTTATGGAGATTTAATTTATAAACTTAAAAAGATAAAAGGCAGTGTTAATTTCTCCCGGTTATTCGTAAAAACCATCTGTAAATTTTAAAAGAAAGGTTACCAACATGATATTTTACAGCGCTCTGCAGGCCTGGTGATTAACCCTTCTACAGTTGATCATTATGCTTACCTCTTTGGTTGCACGACGGTGGCAGGGGATTAAGAGTTTATGAAGGTTAATAGGGAAATATTTTCTTAAAAGAACCTAGAAGCTCGATTTGTTTCTTTTATCCCTGTCATCGTGTTCTTGCTGATTTTACTCCAGGAGCTCTGGTCTCGGTAAGATCATTGAGTACCCCTTTCGGCTTTGCAATGCTCTTAGCTTCTTATGTTTTATATGTTTGTGTGCTATTGCATGCAACATTGTTAAGCAGATAAGTTGGTTGGAGTCTTTTCACCAAGACAACTTGTACTTGTTTTGTGATATGAGAACCTGTTGAGGCAAGTGTGAGGTTGGTGCACCTTAGAACCTGGTTTAAGTCCCCAGTGGCAATTTGATTTGCCACTGACCGTTCCAAGGCGGTAACCCCTCGGGTTCTCATTTTTGTTTATTGTTAGTGGTGTCTTTTTTGAAACTGATTATTTTATTAACCATGCTCTCTCCCCCTCTCTTCTTCTTGACTGTGTGGGGAGGCTGTTTTTGCTGAATGTGGCGATTCCTGATATGCATATTTCACCTTTTGATCATTGTGGGTAAAATTTGGCATACATATCTTTTATTACTGTCATGTCTAAATGTTCGATTATGTTTGTCAAAATGTAGAGCATATTCTTAAGACCTTTTTGGGGAAATTCGAATAAGGAGAAAGAGTGAAAATACTAAAAAAAGGAAACACCGTGAGCACGAGCTCTTGTTTCCATTTATTAAAAATAAGGCTACGTCATCAAAACAAAACAACAAAAACTCACCAATGTAAGACAATAATACACGTCCTCGGGTATTTTTTTCAGATTTTCACAAAACAAGCATTAAATCCCCAGTAGAGGCAATATCATTTGGAATTCACAGTAGCCCTATTTGTGCAGTGTGGCGGCGGTAGAAAGCTCCTCGTACATAATTATAGTCGGTACTGTTATGACCAGTAAAAAAATAATCCTTTTTATTGAGTAGCTAGCTCAGACGTTGCCTAGGCATGCGTGACGATACAGTCTCGCTCCCCAATATGAGTTAAGCCTATAACATGTATAATTATTGCAAAGTGTTTCTAATTTAAAACTTATGCATAATCGATTTGGTGTAAGCTGGAAATAGAAATAAATGTGAACATTTACTCACCAGCACTGCGAATTAACAATATTGCGTAGATGAAAATTGCGATTATTAAACTAAAAGCGTAGAGAAGCAAAGGAATCCCTGAAATGAAGTTATCTGAAAATAAGAAAATGTGTTTTTTTTTTAAATTTTTCAGTAATATACTAGGTACATTTAAAAACGCAGAGATTTTAAAGTCATGTATTTTGAAAGATTTTCCATTTTTTCATATATTGCTGCATTAACAGGTTAGCAATAATACCTAGTACTGTTTTTTAGAATGCCATGTACATATTTATATTTAAAAATTACTCGCTACAGGTAGATTTTATGCTTACTTCTTAGTACTTTATGAACCGATTTTGATCCGATAAAGCGCACCTTATTGCTGTTGACTAACATGTTTATGTAAATCTTGAGTTTCGCTCATCCCGGAGCTATGCGGCGTGGGCAGTAATATGCATTTCAATGATTGCCCATGAACAGGCTCAATCCAACCGAGCCTGCAATATTTTCATATTTGTCGTGTTCGGTGGCTTTCAATTTTTCTGTTTCATCTTTGTCAATGTATTCTACTGTTTTATTGTCTATTATGTATGGATAGGTAAATAATGTTTTTACAACAACAACAACAACAACAACTTGGTGTTGTTGTTGTTGTTGGTAAATAATGTTTTTAAATGTGTTCCTTTCATGTAACAATATAACGTATTTATCTTAAAAAAGTGTTTTACATACCTTTCACATGTTTAACATGTTCAACGATTGGGGATAGTTTTAAAGTTTCTAATCCATTGGAGCATTTAAATGCATTGCCGTTATACTTCATCGTTATTGGACTGATTTTCCATTTCAATAAGCCATTCATTATATTAGATAGGATTGTGAAAGAGCCATAGTCAGTGAAGTATGTTTTGCAACTATTTTGCAAACATTCTGCAACCAGTTTTGTTTCATATATCAAATACATCTTCCCCGTGTATGGATTGCTTCTGCATATTAAAATATCTGTGGTGCCGCCTGTTGTTATCCACTTGCCGGCATGAAAGTTCTCAGTGGTAAACGTTAGCGACTCTACAGTACAAAAATAGAACAAACATGTTTGGAAATGTTCACCTTGTACCTTAAACAAGATCACATCAATGCCCAAGGTTATAAAACTGAGCATGGAAGGCAGTCTCAAATCTCAAGCATCTGATTGGCTGAAATGGCGACCAGTCGCCATTTCAGCCAATCAGATGCTTGAGATTTGAGACTGGTTTCCAATCTCAGCTTTATAACCTTCAACCCAAGTCACACAGTTAAAACTTGAGTAATGCTGATATCTACAAGTAATTGACAATAAAGTTTTCAAATTTAAAAGGAAAGTAAACTCTTCTAACAAGTTATTAAAAACAAAATCGTTTGAATAAATCAAAAGTAGAATGTCCGTTTATAGAGAACTTGTAAGCCTGGTGATCGTTTTCTTGATTAGAAACAAAATCAAATCTCCAACGTCACTGACACTCTCATATGCTTTTAGAAATAAAACATACTCTTTTGTTACATCATGGATCGCGTTAAACTTTCCTCATTAAAGAAGGTACAGTCATTCATATTTGTGGTTATGATTTCGGATAATTGATTGGCTGTGTTTTATATTACATTTGTATTTAATTATGTATTCTGATCAAGATCAAGAAGTTAAGGTCTCGTGAGTTAAAAGCATCTCTTTAGTGTGAAAATAGTATTGTATTTGTCTTATAAAGTGTTTCACACACCTTGAACGATCGGGGAAAGTCTCAAAGTTTATGTTCCATCGGAGCATTTGAACAGTTTGCCATCATACTGCATCGTTACAGGATTGATTTTCCATTGTATTTCGCCATTCTTAATGTCAAATTTAATCTTGAAAGCGCCATAATTAGTAAAATAAGTTTTACAATTGTTTTGTGAACATTCTGCCAGCCGGTGCTTTGCATATATCAAAGACATCTTCCCCGTGTATGGATTGCTTCTACATATTTAAAGTATCTGTCGCACCGTTTTTGATAATCATGAAGATTCTTAGTGGTAAACGTTAGAGACTCAAGAGGAAAGCAATAATATGAACTAAGGCACTGCCTCTCTCGGAATCGACGAATCAAAAGTGATGTATATCGTATGTTTAACAGTAAAACAAAGAAACAAGTCATCATTTGTTGTTTTACTTTTTAACCAAAACTGATCAAGGTTGTAAGATGCATCACTACATCTTAGTGAGCTGAATGATTCTGTGAAGTTTGGAAGAATCCTTTGAGATGTTGAATACACCAGTTTGCCTGTAAACTCTTAGTTAAACAGCACCAAAATGTGATCAAAATGCAAGGCTGGCCGATGGTATAAGAAATGTAGACTCATAAAAATCTGGTTAACAAGGTAGATTGTAAAACATCATTCCACAACACCTAAAATGCCTAGTTGGAATATGGTGACACCAATGACAGAGCAAGTAGTGAAGCTTGTCATATTCTTTGAATATTTAAACTTGAAATCAACAGACATACTTTTGGGTCTCAGGACCTGAGATAATACTATGAGTGGCAGTAGAGGAATTTATTATCCGAATAGAATGAAACATTAAAATTAGTCCATGACAAGCAAATGCTGAAGGAGTCTATTCCTATTTTCTATGGTTCCATTTAACAGAAAATTATATTCATAACAAATTATACTGATGGTGTTGTTCATTTACTGTTCTTCAATGAGGTCTACATTAAAACGTTTTTGTATTATTTGATATCACAATCACACAGTATAATTGTTCGACAATTCTTTTTCTTGTCATGTGACATAAACTTCCGAAGCAGCACCTTCTATTGCAGGAATTAGTAGTGGAAGTATATGTAAACTGTATGCTCCCTCTACTGTCTAGAACAGTTAACCTGGTCTCCCCACAGCATTTCATGTGAAGCTGTTTTCCTGAAATATTAAATTCAACAGCAAATTAATTTATCTTCAAAAATAATTTTATATCTTATTGCTTTTATAAATTTATTTGTCGACAGTTAAAACTGATTTAAAATATTTAGACACAAAAATAAAATTTGTCAAATACATTGATTTTGTATGCTCTGATAATTACTTCAGGTATCCTGACTCCTGACTTACTCTATGGAGACTCTTTAAATCACATGGACAACAGTATAGTTCCACGTCAGCCGAACATTTTTTAATCTGGATCTAAACTGGTTGCTTCTTGCTCAGAAATAACCTCATGAATCTAAACTTAAACAGTCTAGATCCTGATCAGACTGCACAGATGAGCCTGCTGAACTGGACATACATTGGTCACTAATGTGATAAAGGGTGTATTCATGAAGTAAAATGTAAAAAAAAAACTAACATAGTAACTTATATTCATGCACCGGTAGATTCAGTGTGATGTCTATTATACATTCATGCAGCTTTAATTAATGAAAATAAAGAAAATTTATGCAAACCTTGCATCTGTTTACTATGGTAATGTTCATATTCTGTGCAATAGCTGTCTATCAATTCTGCATAAGTATCTATAGGCTTCATAAGGTTGGTGATACACATCTCTGAAAATAAATGTTTTATTTTAAATCTTCTCTGATAACTAGTAAGTCAGTTATACACTACCTTTTGTGGCTTATGAATATAACAGTGAACAATTCATACTGTTGCCATAATTTATTACATGTACGTATGGTCTTTTTATTAAAATCACATAAAACGAAGATGGTAATGGTGAAAAATGTCATGCCATCTTTAATTCCTACACAAGATTAGCATAAAACCAGAGTGTTATCACATTTGAAAGAATACAAAGAGATGTGCCAGCTGATCTAAATCTACATCTATGCCATCTGATCTGGATTTACATGGGCTGACTATTTGTGGTAAAAAGGTGTGTCCATGAAGTAGGTTAAGTTATTAACTTTGAAAACTGAAACAGCATTGTTTCCTTTCTAAAAACAGTGAACAAGATTATGAGATTTATCTTCTAAATAAATGATTAAATAAGTGACCACAGGGACCCATCATGTATGTACAACATGGTCCGCAGAGAAACTTTGTGGCGTTTGATTCTGTGTCTTCCAAAAATTTGACATGTTCAGGTGATGTTGTGTGAACATGCCAGATATTATGGTACACCATAGCAGGGCTACACAAATTTAGATTTTTAGTAACTAGTCAGCTAGTCCCACTTTTGCGCAAATAAGCAAATTCTGATTAGTCAGTATTAACAGTAAAAAAGGAAACAGAAAATTCAAGAGGTAGCATTACATGGGGGCTTGATAATGTTAAAATAGATCTCAAAACATGTTATTTTGTAATAAACTTATTGCTGTTGTAATATGATATGCATATTGTGCTAAAAGAGAATGGCGCATATCAAATTAACGTTTAAACTAGTCTACACTAAAAAATTGATCTAGCCCACGGACAAGCAGTCAGATATTTTGAGATTGTCCGATACAATTTTCAGCTTGTCCAAGGCGTCGGGCTAGTGGGTTTGTCCAGCCATGCATAGTCATGTAAAGGAAGTGCAAATTCTGTGTTTGTACAGTTTATTAAGGGTAAATTAAAAAAAATTACCTCTCCAGTAGTCTAATTTTTCTCCTATTCCAGTTTCATGAACCAGATTTGTCACGCATCTTTTATATGTATACTTCAAACTGAAATACAAATTACAAAAAACAAATTTTATAAACGATATTATTTGCCCAATGCATGCATATACCTTCCGATGACTTAATTTATTTTCTTAGTGACAGACTTCCTTAAAGTTGCCGGACCGTCGGACCTGTCCGGTAAAAATTTGAGCTGCATATTCCAATGTTACTCGCTAAATTACAATTTTACTCGCTATTTTGATTCGAGACTGTTCCGAGGGAAATGAGTGAGGATGTCTAAATAAAATATTTTACGTATTCGTCATAATGACAATTTGTACCACTGAAAAAAAAAAACACAACAAAAACACCCTTAATACTGCGTTTTGCTTATTTAATGTGTTAAATGTTTCAGTCAGACAGATATTGTTTCGGTCAGACAGATTTTCACATCTTGTCTGACCTCATGTCTGACACTTTTTTACAACTTTCGGGAAGTCTGTAGCGACCATTACACTCAAACATCTGGACCAAGGCATGTATACAAAAGCTTGACACAAACTATTGGACTGTGAAAACTAAATAAAATAAATAAATTTTCAAATTTATACCAATTAATTAACGGTCAACACGGCTTCACCATGCAACACATTTGAACTTGTAACAGTTACTTGTTTGATAGAGCCGAGGTGTAGAATTCCACTCGACCGCTCGCCATGGCGACTAAATGATCTGTTGGGTCAAGCGAAGTGGTCGAAACACTCGACCGGCATGGTTTACTTTGTTTACAAAATACAATTCGATTTCCGGAATTTCAAAGATTGGGTCAAAGAAAATTTCTACACCTCTGTCAGAGCAAATATTCCTAAAATCTGAAATAAATAATTAGTGGTAAACACGGCTTCGCCGTGCTTCCTGTTTAAATCATTCTACACTATGCCTCATTTTTTTATGAAATGTAGCTCTAATAATTTTTATTTGTTGTAGATGAAGCATTATTCAGATAGCATTTGGTAAACAAAGCTTTACAGAAAGAGTATTTTATTTAAAATGTAAGGGCGAGTGTACTTTCTGTAAGGGCGAGTGCACTTACTCATTCACTCGACCTGCAGGGCGAGTGGGTAAAAGAAAATTTCTACACCTCTGCAGAGCAATTATTCTTGTGGATGATTGCAGTAAAAAATAAATAAAAACGTCGTAAATTTCCAATGTTTAGAATGTTGGGAAAACCGGTGTAATTGTCAACCTTGCCACCCTGTATTTTAATTAATTACCAAAATTCGAACAACTACCGTAATGCGCATCGCTACGGTGAAGTCCACTGTTAGACTCTAACTCTGTGACAATATTAGGTTTTACTCAATGTAAAAACTTATTTACCTTAATTTTTTAGGCGAGTTTCATCTTAATTGTTATCTTACATATGGAAGAAGAACTTCTGTAAATGTGAATTGAGAAACAAAATGGCGGCTTTTCAGTTTTTAAATCCGGAAGTAAGCACAAAAGACTATTGCACCCGGATGAAAGTCACATGGTCCAATCAGAAGCCTGATTTTGCGACACGGTTTCAAAGTGGCTAGTTACTCCTTTTTGCTCATGCGCAATACCTTATTCGGAATCGACACGATTTCGACGCGCTTCGCGCGTAGAAATCGTAGGGTCGATTCCGTATCACAAACATGAATGGAAATAGTCATCTTGAAAACAATATAAAGGTACAAATGTAGTCAACCAGTAGAAGCTTGCGCTACAGTATGCTAATATTTTCAAACAACTAACAATAACGTTTACAAATTTAAAAAATGTAAAATTTGCATAATTATCAGGAATTGCCACATTCAGAAAAAAAACAGTCTCCCCACACAGTCAAGAAGAAAAGAGAGTGAGAGAACATTGTTAATAAAATAATCAGTTTCAAAAAAGACACCACAAATAATTAACAAAAATGAGAACCGAAGGGGTAACGCCTTAGACCGGTCATTGGCAAATCAAATTAACACTTTGGGTTCTATGTTCTAGGGTGCACCAACCTCACACTTGCCCCAACAGGTTCTCATATCACAAATCAAGTACAAGTTGTCTTAGTGAAATAACTCCCTGGTAAAAGTAAACTCGTCTAACAAATTATTAATAAAAATCTTTTTAATAAATAAAACGTAACATGTCCGTTTAGAGAGACAATGCTGAGCCAGATGATCTTTATCTTAATAATAAAAAATCAAATCACCGAAGTCACGGTCACTCTCATATGTTTTTAGAAAGAAACATACATGCACTCTTTTGTAACATCATGCATCTCGTTAAACTTTGGTCATTTGGAAATTCAAATCATTTATATTTGTGGCAAGGTTTTCTGACTGTCTGCGTTTTATACTACATTAAAATTGTGTATTTAATTGTGCATTTTGATTAAGATTAATAAAAATATTATTGTATTTTCACATACCTTCAATGATCGGGTAATGTCTCAAAGTTTCTGTTCCATCGGAGCATCTAAAGAGCATGTCATTATACTTCATCGTAACAGGATTGATTTTCCATTGTATTTCGCCATTCTTGATGTCAAATTTAATTTTGAAAGCGCCATTATCAGTGAAATAAGATTTACAACTGTTTTGCGAACATTCTGCTACCCGTTGCTTATCATATATCACATACAACTTCCCTGTATATGGATTGCTTCTACATATTAAAGTATCTGTCGCACCGTTTTTGATAATCCACTTGCCACCATGAATGTTCTCAGTGGTAAACGTTAGAGACTCTAGAGTAAAACAATAGAACACAATTTACATGAATGGAAATAGTCATGTTGAAAAAACAATATAAAGATACAAATGTAGTAACCCAGTTAAAACGTGCGTCATGCTGATATTTACAGACAACTAACGATAACGTTTCAAATTAAAAACAATGTTAAATTTGCATATGAGGAATTGTCACATTCAAAAAAAGCCTCCCCACACAGTCAAGAAGAAGAGAGAGGAAGAGAACATGGATAATAAAATGATCAATTTCAAAAAAGACACCAGAAACAATTAACAAAAATGAGAACCCGAGGGGTTAACGCCTGGTAATTAACCCATCTACAGTTGATTATTATGCTTACCTCTTTGGTTGCACGACGGTGGCAGGGGTTTGAGAGTTTATGAAGGTTTATGAGGAAATCTTTTCTTAAAAAAACCTAGAAGCTCGATTTGTTTCTTTTATCCCTGTAATCGTTATCTTGCTGATTTTACTCCATGTGCTCTGGTCTCGGTAAGATCATTGAGTACCCGCCCTTTGGCTTTGCAATGCTATTAAATTCTTATGTTTATATGTTTGTATGCTTTTGCATGCAACATTGTTGAGCTGATGGGTGGGTTGTAGTTATTTCACCAAGACAATTTGTACTTGTTTTGTGATACGAGAACCTGTTGGGGCAAGTGTGAGGTTGGTGCACCCTAGAACCTGGTTTAAACCCCCAGTGGCAATTTGTTTTGCCACTGACCGTTCCAAGGCGGTTTCCCCAGAGGTTCTCTTCTTCCTGAATTGTTTGTGGCGTCCTATTTGAATTGACATACTTATATAAAACATGCGCTCTCTCTTCCTCTCTTCTTTTTCGCTGCGTAGGGAGGCTGTGTTTTGTGAGTGTGGCGATTCCTGATATGCATATATTGCTTTTTTTTCGGAACGGTTAAAGGCAAATCAAATTAACACTTTGGGTTCTAGGTTCTAGGGTGCATCAACCTCACCTTTGCCAAACAGGTTCTCATATCACAAATCAAGTACAAGTTGTCTTAGTGAAATAACTCCCTGGTAAAAGTAAACTCGTCTAATAAATTATAAATAAAAATCTTTTTAATAAATAAAACGTAACATGTCCGTTTAGAGAGACAATGCTGAGCCAGATGATCTTTATCTTAATAATAAAAAATCAAATCACCGAAGTCACGGTCACTCTCATATGTTTTTAGAAAGAAACATACATGCACTCTTTTGTAACATCATGCATCTCGTTAAACTTTGGTCATTTGGAAATTCAAATCATTTATATTTGTGGCAAGGTTTTCTGACTGTCTGCGTTTTATACTATATTAAAATTGTGTATTTAATTGTGCATTTTGATTAAGATTAATAAAAATATTATTGTATTTTCACATACCTTCAATGATAGGGTAAAGTCTCAAAGTTTCTGTTCCATCGGAGCATCCAAAGAGCATGTCATCATACTTCATCGTAACAGGATTGATTTTCCATTGTATTTCGCCATTCTTGATGTCAAATTTAATTTTGAAAGCGCCATTATCAGTGAAATAAGATTTACAACTGTTTTGCGAACATTCTGCTACCCGTTGCTTATCATATATCACATACAACTTCCCTGTATATGGATTGCTTCTACATATTAAAGTATCTGTCGCACCGTTTTTGATAATCCACTTGCCACCATGAATGTTCTCAGTGGTAAACGTTAGAGACTCTAGAGTAAAACAATAGAACACAATTTACATGAATGGAAATAGTCATGTTGAAAAAACAATATAAAGATACAAATGTAGTAACCCAGTTAAAACGTGCGTCATGCTGATATTTACAGACAACTAACGATAACGTTTCAAATTAAAAACAATGTTAAATTTGCATATGAGGAATTGCCACATTCAAAAAAAGCCTCACCACACAGTCAAGAAGAAGAGAGAGGAAGAGAACATGGATAATAAAATGATCAATTTCAAAAAAGACACCAGAAACAATTAACAAAAATGAGAACCCGAGGGGTTAACGCCTGGTGATTAACCCATCTACAGTTGATTATTATGCTTACCTCTTTGGTTGCACGACTGTGGCAGGGGTTTGAGAGTTTATGAAGGTTTATGGGGAAATCTTTTCTTAAGAGAACATAGACGCTCGATTTGTTTCTTTTATCCCTGTTATCGTTATCTTGCTGATTGTACTCCATGTGCTCTGGTCTCGGTAAGATCATTGAGTACCCGCCCTTTGGCTTTGCAATGCTATTAAATTCTTATGTTTATATGTTTGTATGCTTTTGCATGCAACATTGTTGAGCTGATGGGTGGGTTGTAGTTATTTCACCAAGCCAATTTGTACTTGTTTTGTGATACGAGAACCTGTTGGGGCAAGTGTGAGGTTGGTGCACCCTAGAACCTGGTTTAAACCCCCAGTGGCAATTTGTTTTGCCACTGACCGTTCCAAGGCGGTTTCCCCAAAGGTTCTCTTCTTCCTGAATTGTTTGTGGCGTCCTATTTGAATTGACATACTTATATAAAACATGCGCTCTCTCTTCCTCTCTTCTTTTTCGCTGCGTAGGGAGGCTGTGTTTTGTGAGTGTGGCGATTCCTGATATGCATATATTGCTTTTTTTCGGAACGGTTAAAGGCAAATCAAATTAACACTTTGGGTTCTAGGTTCTAGGGTGCATCAACCTCACACTTGCCCAACAGGTTCTCATATCACAAATCAAGTACAAGTTGTCTTAGTGAAATAACTCCCTGGTAAAAGTAAACTCGTCTAATAAATTATAAATAAAAATCTTTTTAATAAATAAAACGTAGCATTTCCGTTTAGAGAGACAATGCTGAGCCTGATGATCTTTATCATAATAATAAAGAATCAAATCTCCAAAGTCACGGTCACTGTCATATGCTTTTGGAAAGAAACATACATGCACTCTTTTGTAACATCATGCATCTCGTTAAACTTTCGTCATTTGGAAATTAACGTCATTCATATTTGTGGCCAGGTTTTCTGACTGTCTGCGTTTTATACTACATTAAAATTGTGTATTTAGGCCAGAGAAAATAAATTATTAGATTCTTATCCGGATTTTGTGAAAAAAGGGGCGGGTTGACACTTTTTAATTTCTATTTTTTATTAACGAAATACATGAGAACAGAAGTAAAAACTAACGTAAAATTTTGAGAAAATGGCATTTATTGATACCAAATCTTTATTATCAGCCATGATTTTTTCATATCCTGGATGGTCTAAAACCCGTTTGGTCTGGAACAGAAAATGTTCTTTTTTTTAAACAATATTTTTTTTTTTGGGGGGGGTGGTTTTGGACAGCGGCGGGCGGGGATGAGAATCTAAAATACTTTTTTCTATTGCCTTAATTGTGCATTTTAATTAAGATTAATAAAAATATTTTTGTATTTTCACATACCTTGAACGATCGGGGATAGCCACAAAGTTTCTGTTCCATCTGAGCATTTAAACAGTTTGCCTTCGTACTTCGACGTTATAGGATTGATTTTCCATTGTATTTCGCCATTCTTGATGTCAAATGTAATTTCGAAAGAACCATAATCAGTGAAATCCGTTTTACAACTATTTTGTAAACATTCTGCCACCCGTTGCTTATCATATATCAAATACAACTTCCCTGTATATGGATTGCTTCTACATATTAAAGTATCTGTCGCACCGTTTTTGATAATCCACTTGCCACCATAAATGTTCTCAGTGGTAAACGTTAGAGACTCTAGAGTAAAACAATAGAACACAATTTACATGAATGGAAATATTTATGTTGAAAACAATATAAAGGTACAAATGTAGTAACCCAGTTAAAACGTGCGTCATGCTGATATTTACAGACAACTAACGATAACGTTTACAAATTAAAAACAATGTTAAATTTTATATATCAGAAATTGGCACATTAAAAAGAGAGCCTCCCTACATAGTCAAGACGAAGAGAGAGGAAGAGAACATGGATAATAAAATGATCAGTTTCAAAAAAGACACCACAAACAATTCACTAAAATGAGAACCCGAGGGGTTAACGCCTTGGAACGGTTAAAGGCAAATCAAATTAACACTTTGGGTTCTAGGTTCTAGGGTGCACCAACCTTACACTTGCCCAACAGGTTCTCATATCACAAATCAAGTACAAGTTGTCTTAGTGAAATAACTCCCTGGTAAAAGTAAACTCGTCTAACAAATTATTACTAAAAATCTTTTTAATAAATAAAACGTAGCATGTCCGTTTAGAGAGACAATGCTGAGCCTGATGATCTTTATCTTAATAATAAAAAATCAAATATCCAAAGTCACGGTCACTGTCATATGCTTTTGGAAAGAAACATACATGCACTCTTTTGTAACATCATGCATCTCGTTAAACTTTCGTCATTTGGAAAAAATAACGTCATTCATATTTGAGGCCAGGTTTTCTGACTGTCTGCGTTTTATACTACATTAAAATTGTGTATTTAGGCAAGAGAAAAAAAAAATAGATTTTCATTCGGATTTTGTGAAAAAAGGGGCGGGTTGACACTTTTTAATTTTTATTTTTATTAACTAAATACATGAGAACAGAAGTAAAAACTAACTTAACATTTTGCGACAAAGGCATTTATAGATACCAGAATCTTTATTATCAGCCATGATTTTTTCATAATCCGGGATGGTCCAAAACCCGTTTGGTCTGGATCAGAAAATGTTCTGATTTTCTTACCAATAAATGCTTTTGGGGCGAGTGGTTTTTGGACAGGGGCGGGCGGGGATGAGAATCTAAAATACGTTTTTATTGCCTTAATTGTGCATTTTAATTAAGATTAATAAAATATTATTGTATTTTCACATACCTTGAACGATCGGGGAAAGTCTCAAAGTTTCTGTTCCATCTGAGCATTTAAACAGTTTGCCATCATACTTCGACTTTATAGGATTGATTTTCCATTGTATTTCGCCATTCTTGATGTCAAATGTAATTTCGAAAGAACTATAATCAGTGAAATAAGTTCCACAACTATTTTGTGAACATTCTGCTACCCGCTGCTTATCATATATCAAATACAACTTCCCTTTATATGGATTGCTTCTACATATTAAAGTATCTGTCGCACCATTTTTGATAATCCACTTGCCACCATGAATGTTCTCAGTGGTAAACGTTAGAGACCCTGGAGTAAAACAATAGAACACAATTTACATGAATGGAACTAGTCATGTTGAAAAAACAATATAAAGGTACACATGTAGTAACCCAGTTAAAACGTGCGTCATGCTGATATTTACAGACAACTAACGATAACGTTTCAAATTAAAAACAATGTTAAATTTGCATATGAGGAATTGCCACATTCAAAACAAAACCTCCCCACACAGTCAAGAAGAAGAGAGAGGAAGAGAACATGGATAATAAAATGATCAGTTTCAAAAAAGACACCACAAACAGTTAACAAAAATGAGAACCCGAGGGGTTAACGCCTTGGAACGGTTAAAGGCAAATCAAATCAACACTTTGGGTTCTAGGTTCTAGGGTGCACCAACCTTACACGTGCCCAACAGGTTCTCATATCACAAATCAAGTACAAGTTGTCTTAGTGAAATAACTCCCTGGTAAAAGTAAACTCGTCTAACAAATTATTACTAAAAATCTTTTTAATAAATAAAACGTAGCATGTCCGTTTAGAGAGACAATGCTGAGCCTGATGATCTTTATCTTAATAATAAAAAATCAAATCTCCAAAGTCACAGTCACTGTCATATGCTTTTGGAAAGAAACATACATGCACTCTTTTGTAACATCATGCATCTCGTTAAACTTTCGTCATTTGGAAAAAAATAACGTCATTCATATTTGTGGCAAGGTTTTCTGACTGTCTGCGTTTTATACTACATTAAAATTGTGCATTTAGGCAAGAGAAAATAAATTATTAGATTCTCATCCGGATTTTGTGAAAAAGGGGCGGGTTGACACTTTTTAATTTTTATTTTTTATTAACTAAATACATGAGAACAGAAGTAAAAACTAACTTAACATTTTGCGACAAAGGCATTTATAGATACCAGAATCTTTATTATCAGCCATGATTTTTTTTTCATATCCTGTATGGTCTAAAACCCGTTTGGTCTGGAACAGAAAATGTTCTGATTTTTTTTACCAATAAATGCTTTTAGTGCAAGTGGTTTTGAACAGAGGCGGGAGGGGATGAGAATCTTAAATACTTTTTCTATTGTATTAATTACGCATTTTAATTAAGATTAATAAAATATTATTGTATTTTCACATACCTTGAACGATCGGGGATAGCCACAAAGTTTCTGTTCCATCTGAGCATTTAAACAGTTTGCCATCATACTTCGACTTTATAGGATTGATTTTCCATTGTATTTCGCCATTCTTGATGTCAAATGTAATTTCGAAAGAACCATAATCAGTGAAATCAGTTTCACAACTATTTTGTGAACATTCTGCCACCCGTTGCTTATCATATATCAAATACAACTTCCCTGTATATGGATTGCTCCTACATATTAAAGTATCTGTCGCACCGTTTTTGATAATCCACTTGCCTTCATGAAGATTCTCAGTGGTAAACGTTAAAGACTCTAGAGTAAAATAATAGAACACAATTTACATGAATGGAAATAGTCATGTTGAAAACAATATAAAGGTACAAATGTAGTAACCCAGTTAAAACGTGCGTCATGCTGATATTTACAGACAACTAATGATAACGTTTACAAATTAAAAACAATGTTAAATTTTATATATCAGGAATTGCCACATTCAAAAAAAGCCTCCCCACACAGTCAAGAAGAAGAGAGAGGAAGAGAACATGGATAATAAAATTATCAGTTTCAAAAAAGACACCACAAACAATTAACAAAAATGAGAACCCGAAAGGTTAACGCCTTGGAACGGTTAAAGGCAAATCAAATTAACACTTTGGGTTCTAGGTTCTAGGGTGCACCAACCTCACACGTGCCCAACAGGTTTTCATATCACAAATCAAGTACAAGTTGTCTTAGTGAAATAACTCCCTGGTAAAAGTAAACTCGTCTAACAAATTATTAATAAAAATCTTTAAAATAATAAAACGTAGCATATCCGTTAAGAGAGACAATGCTGAGCCTGATGTATCTTAATAATAAAAAATCAAATCTTTAAAGTCACGGTCACTCTCATATGCTTTTGGAAAGAAACATACATGCACTCTTTTGTAACATCATGCATCTCGTTAAACATTCGTCATTTGGAAATTAACGTAATTCATATTTGTGGCCAGGTTTTCTGAATGTCTGCGTTTTATACTACATTAAAATTGTGTATTTAGGCCAGAGAAAATAAATTATTAGATTCTCGTCCGGATTTTGTGAAAAAAGGGGCGTGTTGGCACTTTTTAATTTTAATATTTTATTAACAAAATACATGAGTACAGAAGTAAAAACTAACTTATAATTTTGAGAAAATGGTATTTATAGATACCAGAATCTTTATTATCAGCCATGATTTTTTCATAATCCGGGATGGTCTAAAACCCGTTTGGTCTGGAACAGAAAATGTTCTGATTTTTTTACCAATAAATGTTTTTGGGGCGGGTGGTTTTGGACAGGGGCGGCCGGGGATGATAATCTTAAATACTTTTTCTATTGTATTAATTGTGCATATTAATTTAGATTAATAACAATATTATTTTATTTTCACATACCTTGAACGATCAGGGAATGTCTCAGAGTTTCTGTTCCATCTGAGCATTTAAACAGTTTGTCATCATACTTCGACGTTATAGGATTGATTTTCCATTGTATTTCGCCATTCTTTATATCGAATGTGATTTTGAAAGCGCCATTATCAGTGAAATAAGTTGTACAACTTTTTTGTGAACATTCTGCTACCCGTTGTTTTTCATATATCAAAGACATCTTCCCCGTGTATGGATTGTTTCTGCATATTAAAGTATCTGTCGCTCCGTGTTTGGAAATCCACTTGCCACCATGAAAGTTCTCAGTGGTAAACGTTAGAGACTCTAGAGTAAAACAATAGAACAAAATTAACATGAATGGAAATGTTCATCTTAAAACAATATTAAGATATTCACCCAGTTTAAACTTGTGTTATGCTTTTTCTAAGAACTTACAATAAACTTGACAGTATTAACATAGAATGGTGGTACTCTAGTCATTTGCGAAAGGTTTCCTTGTATACACTTCTGGCTGAAGATGTCAAACCGCAAGCCGGCTGTGTGGGAGGCTGTGTCTTCTGGATGTGGCCATTCCTTATATGCAATGTTCACCATTTAGAAAACGTTAATAATAAATTAATAATACACATGTTAATGGAAATCAACAGCTTAGGTATATTGTTAAATTAATAACAATTCAATTTTGTCACTGTCCCTCACCTCTGATTCAAGTGAGAAAGCAGTCAGTCGCTTGGGGAGAAATTGGTTAGTACTTGTTAGAGACCCAGGAACACCGGTTAGGTGGACTGACCGTCGGGATATAACCCAGAAAAGTGTTGAAACAGGCGTTAAACCCGAAACAAACAAACAAACAAATCAGTTTTGTCACAGAGGGGCAAAAGGTTGGCTTGAAACCTGCACTTAATACCAGGCTGAATGTAATTTACCAAATAAATAACCCGAGCCGCTTTCACATACATTTCCCTTATGGTGACTAGATCCGTGCCATGTTAGCAAACGTTGGGTCATGGCAGCATTCTCTATAATTTTAAGTATCCTGATACAGTCGTATTTCAGAATCAATTGTGGTGGAATATACATATGTAATGGTCTGAATTTAGTCACATTTACTTTGTATAAGTTAGATAAACTACTCATAAACCACTATTAAACTACTAAATTGCAAACGCACTGTCATTAACTGGATGCACGAAACGGACAAAAAGTGGGGTGCAACTCGTTTCCATAGGTCATAGAATCACTTTGGCCATAACTTTAAATTTTTTTATTGTCGAAAAAAGAAATAAAATAATGCTATGTAGCATAAAAAGCTTTTGTGGCAAAGATAAATATCACATTAATTTACGCATATTAAATTGCTAGAAGCAAGAAATACGGAATGAATATCAAGTTCATAACGTCTTGGACGGCTTTTAAAATCGAAATTTAGAGGTATAAAGCCTGGACTATGGCCTACAAAAACGTGGGAAAGATTGTTAACCCTAAAAGTGACCTGTTTCTGGTGAATATATTTAAGGATATTTTCTTTATATAATATTGCATGTAAATGATCACTTTTTTGTTGTTCATTTACCTGAATCCTTCAAGTCACATTAAACGGGTCCAGTTTAACCAGCTTATACACATTAGCTTGAGTCTTTTCACTTTTTATTTTGTAAATATTTTGTTATTTTAATATTTCAAATTCACATATCTATGCCTTGACATAAATGGCCATATCAAGTTTTTTTGCTCATATTAAAATTTCTCTATTTGTCGTTAACGTTCTATACATACCACGGTGAACAGGGAACATTGGTGCTGAATGAACAGTAAGATAAGAGGCACACCACGGGAAAAGGTACCTTCGGTCATTTATTTTGTCATTTTTGTTGTTACTATATTTAGGAAGAACTTCCGAATTTCTATTATTTTCTCATAACAAAACAGTTATTTTGTAACACATTTTGACAATAGAATGGTATTTTTTACCGCGAATTGAATAATAATTAATGTCGTCTGCTCAACTTTATGACGTCGTTTCAAGGATTTACGTCAACTGCCCGAAGGTACATTTTCCCGTGGCATGCCTCATATGTTTCTTGTCATTCAAAACATGCTTGACCAAATATTTTATCGTCTAATTTTTCAAAAATTGTCGACAATAACCTTTACGCAATACCAGTTAATAATAGGGATAATGTTGTTACTTTTCCACCCAATTAAGCACTGAACAACAATATTTCGAAGTACTCTGACATTATATAGTTGTCACTATTCCATTTCTCTTGAAATATAGTCCATAACACTCGATCAGTTTTTTATGATAACACTCAATGTTTCATTTTTATCAGTTAGATGAAAAGAACACTTACAGTAACGCAGAAATAGAAACACGTTTCATCTCGAATTTATTTCAAATTAATTTATGATACATACCTGTAGAAATTATTGAAGCAATTAAATAAACACATGTTCCCAAATAGAAGAAATCCATGGCTGATTAAATGTTCGTGTCCTCTACCAGAGAATATTCCTAATGCAATCGTGATTTGTTTCTAAAAATACACTTTAGGAAAACCATTATTTTATTAATAAACTAATGAAATCATCGACGATATAATCATCAGACATAAAATAATTAATCATTTTACATTGTCAAATCATATTGCAAGTAGAAGATGATAAGACACAGCTTTAAAGTAAAATAATTATGTCCGTAAAATGTTGTTATTTTTTATAATTAACATAACATATTGCATATATACTGTTATCGGTAACGCACTATAAATTTAATGATCAGATTTTTCCCTTCCATGAATACACAAGAAAACCATTATTTTCACGTCCAAGGAGGAACTTATAAAAAAACTACAACGTAACTACATGTAAAGTATCATGAATGATTACTCGATGAGGTGTGGATTTATCATTCATCGCATTATTATGTTTCAAGATCAGCGTGATATTGATTTACACAAACAATGTGCTCACATTTGCGCCGCTGATTTTCAATGATCATAACCGTATTCGAATGACAATGTTTGACATTCAAAAAGTGTATAGCTTCTGATTAGATAAGATGTAATTCTCTGTCGCTATGACAAATTGAACTCTAATCTTTTTCGGCGTTAGCTGTCTAAGCTCACTTTTAGTACCTAGTTTTTCGACCAATGAAATATATTCAATAAAGCTTATTATGCAGCGGGGAAATCAAATAGATTATTCGGCGTTAGCTGTCTTAGCTTTCTTTTGACATAGTTTTTCGACCAATGAAATGTTGTAAATAATACTCGTATTCTATTATTATGTGGCGGGAAAATGAAATAAACTATTTTGATTGGTAGCTATTTACACCAGAGAGGCATCTAGCAGGGTGGGGAGGTATCTAGTGGGATTTTTGTTATTATGCAGCGGAAAAATCAAATAGATTATTTCGATTTGTTGTAAGTGGGTGTTGTTTACGATTACCGTAAAGATTTTTATATTTT
This sequence comes from Corbicula japonica, assembly GCA_038501625.1. Classification (NCBI taxonomy): domain Eukaryota; kingdom Metazoa; phylum Mollusca; class Bivalvia; order Venerida; family Cyrenidae; genus Corbicula; species Corbicula japonica. Next base: position 130,859 of record JAZAYU010000265.1, on the reverse strand, counting down.
GTGTACGTATTTCTACCTGGCACTTACATATTCGAGTATTTTTGTTTTTAAAAGCGATAATTGTATTGGAGAAAAACATTTTACGATTTAAATAACCAGTTAAGTCAATATTGATGGCTTAAATACAATCTTATATGGAATATTCTTGGTTGTCAGGTAAACACTTGCGTAAAACGATATAGAAGTGCAGATATTTCTACTTCTTACGGTTTCCTTTCTAGTTCCTTTGATAATGATTGTTAATTTAGTGTAGTGGTTAACTCTCTCGCCTCGCAAGCGAAGGCCCTGGGTTCAATCCTCAGGAGAGGACAGTTTTTTAAAAGTTAATTTACATAAAAGTTTGTAGATTTCGTTCTTGTAACAAACCGTTATTATATTTATCAAATTTCAAGGACATTTATTCATCTTAAGTTCTAGCTCTACAAGAAGTATTATATTGAAACTGAATAAATGTAGATCAAGGCTTAATGTAAGACATTGCTTATTTATCCGACTTATTATCACCGAATAAAATTATTGCAACAGCTTCAACATTTCTTTTTGAAAGACACTTTCAATGAATTAATGAGTTGTCATAATTCGGTCGCTTAATCTCTAGGTCATACTTAAGAAGGCATGAGGGTTCGTCAAAAGCTATAACAAGTAAATTCTAAATAACTAAACTATGTCTGCTTCGCCTCTTTGTATTTCTTTCTTTCTTATATACATGTATTTATAAATCTTTTCCATCAACGCCGTCTATCTTTTTTAAAGATAGTTTCTTGTTTCGATTTTTATACTGTGTCTTAGTGTACCTGGCACTTATATGTTCGGGCAATTTTGTTTTTAAAAGCGATAATTGTATTGGAGAAAAATATATTTACGGTATAAGTAACCAGTTAAGTCAATTGATGGCTTAAATACGATTTATTGAATATTCATGGGTGTCAGGTAAACACTCGAGTGCAATACACAATGTAAAACGACAGAGAAGTGAACATATTTCTGGTTCTTACCGGTTCCTTTATAGTTCCTTTAATACTGATTGTTAATTTCAAGTCCAGATATTCAAATCGCGTTGGTGTAGTGGTAATAACACTCGCCTCTCAAACGGAGGCTCCGGCTTCAATACTCGGGAGGGGCACTTTTTTTAAGTTAATTTACGTAAAAGTTGGTAAATTTCGCTCTTGTAACAAGTTGTTGTTGTTTTCATTTATTATATTTTAATGACATTTATTCATCATTAGTATTAAGTCTACAAGAGGTATTTTATTGAAACTGAATAAATGTACAGTTAAGACATTCTTCTTTAATCGACGTATTATCACCAGACGAAATTTTTGCACGCTCTTTATTTCTTTCTTTCTTATATATAACAATCTTTTACATCAACGCCGTTTATCTTTTTAAAGATATTTCTTCTTAATGTGTTTATGTACAACAGAGCTCGTTTTTATTTTCAAAAATAATATCCGTGCATTTACATGTATTATGCAACATTTTTGTGAATACAGTTACATATAGATGCGCTTAACCCGGGGCTAGGCGGCTGGGGCAGTACTATTAATTTCCATTACTGCTCTTTAACAGCTTCAGTCGAACCGTGCATGCTTAAGTTGATATTTGTCGTATTCGGTGGCTCAGAGTCTTATTTTTATCTATTTAATGTATAATGTATTCGTTACCTTTACATTTTAGCCGAACCTTTCCGAAGTTAATGGCAGATACTCACCTACGTCTGCGCTTTCGTTTCTTTTTTTATGACACGATTTGAATGTTTCTTTTAAGAAAAAAAATGAGAGGAGCCATTGGAAAAGTTACCTTCGGTCATATTTTGCGACATTTACGTTGTTACTTTATTCATAAAAAACTTACAATTATCTCTTAGTTTCTCGGTCATTTGTAACTAATGAGGGATTTTCTTAAATTCTATCGCAAAAAATGCATGATAGTTAATGTCAATCGCTTAACTTCATAACGTTATTTCCTGGATTGACGTCAACTGTCCGAACGCACCTCATCCCGTGGCGTACCCAATAAATGATACATTTGTAGCACGGCTCATTAGTAGAAATGTTGCTTTTTGCCATGTTTGAACTGTGTCGGAATCGCAGGGCTAGGCGTTGTCGCCGCGACGGTACGGGTTTGCTCCCAGGTAGTGGCAGTATTATAAGTATTTTAACATTGTACAAGACTTTATATCACCCATTATGTTGATGTTTCAATGACCATAAGTCTATCTTCCTTTTTATTAAGATGTGGCTCTTTTTTCACCTTTTGGACTTATACACTATGGTTAAAATTTGCATGTAGGCTAATAACTTTATATCATTATGACAGCTCTGAAACTGGGAAAACGAGGCAGAGGTGATTAAAAATAACGTAGACATGTGTTATTGCAGCTTAATTTGAAACACCTTCATATTTAATTTATAAACTTAAGAAGATAAAAGGCGATGTTAATTTCTCCCGGTTATTCGTAAAAACCATCTGTAAATTTAAAAAAACGGTTACCAACATGATATTTTACAGCGCTCTGCAGGCCTGGTGATTAACCCATCTACAGTTGATCATTTTGCTTACCTCTTTGGTTGCACGACGGTGGCAGGGGTTTTATAGTTTATGAAGGCTTATGGGAAAATCTTTTCTTAAAAGAACCTAGAAGCTCGATTTGTTTCTTTTATCCCTGTCATCGTGTTCTTGCTGATTTTACTCCAGGTGCTCTGGTCTCGGTAAGATCATTGAGTACCCACCCTTTGGCTTTGCAATGCTATTAAATTCTTATGTTTATTTGTTTGTATGCTTTTGCATGCAACATTGTTGAGCTGATGGATGGGTTGGAGTTATTTCACCAAGACATTTTGTACTTGTTTTGTAATACGAGAACCTGTTGGGGCAAGTGTGAGGTTGGTGCACCCTAGAACCTGGTTTAAACCCCCAGTGGCATTTTGTTTTGCCACTGACCGTTCCAAGGCGGAAACCCCTCTGGTTCTCACTTTCGTTATTTGTTTGTGGCGTCCATTTTTAAACTGTTTATTATAATACCATGCTCTCTTTTCCTCTCTACTTTTGGTTGTGTGGGGAGGCTGTGTGTGCTGGATGTGGCCATTCCTGATATGCATATTTCATTTTTTTTCGGAATAAATTCATTCTTTAGTCAATAAATGAGCTAAAATATTTATATTTTTAAGTGATTTCAAAAGGGCGTCGCTTGTTTAATTTACCACGGTAACACGCATGCGGCACTGGTATTGTACTTAATAATATACCTGTCAATATACAAACAAAACTATTAGTGAAAAAATAACCAAACTTAGCTAAGCCAAAGCGCTGTATACGAATGATTTCATGTCAAAAGTTTACGTCATTCGGGCGTTGCAGTTGGAAAACAATCAATATTTTAGCGAGCTATCACGCGAGTCCAGTTGTTCTTTATAGCTGGATATTGTTCACTAAATGTATATTTCTGGAAAATCCGATCTATCAATGCGTTCTTCTTCAGAGGTCTACTGTAACAGTGAACGACAAGACTCAGTTTATCGTCAGCGTGAAAGCGTAAGAGACCGTCTGGAATATTTGGTCCGATAGTTCCATACAATGTACCTCTTTTTTGCATTTTTTGTTGAATTACATTCCTTTATGAACTTAAACATATAGTTATAGTTCGCATAAAAAAGTTTTGTTATTATTTAACACCTAAGCAAATGTATAAAATAAATGACACGAACATAGTTTGATAAAAAATGCCGATTGGTTAAAGGTGCTAGGCGCGGGTTTGGGCAGAGGGGCCAGAGGGTCATGGGTGTCCAGTTTTTAGCTTTTAATGTTTTTTTTTTGTTAATTTATAAACTTAGACCAAAAAACCTCTTTTTGTTTAGGGTGTGATTGGGATTCGTGTACATGTACCTATCCACCACCTCTCCAGTTTTATTCCGTTTTCTTTACTTTTTTTCAAAATATCAAACGTAACATTTTTATTGGTTTTTTTGAAGCGGAAGAATGAGGAGTGTCTTCCACTTTCCACTTGTCTTTCATTTTAATGCAAACCTGCAACCTGATCAATTGTATAATAACTATTAACTAAAAGAGGCTATCATACTCAGATTATTTTATTTTCAATATATATTTGTATTCTTTTTTTATTGAATTCAAGTTTTTTTTATTCACAAAATGTTAAAAGTTGAACACAAAGCTTGACTTTAAGTATGATCGACACCGAGTTTATAGTCATTTTACACGACAGTTTATTACTTTTAATCCGAGAGAATCTGAACGCACTTTTCTATTTAAGAAATAAAAATAATAAAGATTTTTCTGTTAAACGAAATATGAATTAGAAACAATGCTTTATTTCAAGAAATATAAATAAAAAAATAATTCCGCAACTGAGAAAATAAATTGCTGCAAGAAAAATTCCTTTTGGAACCTTCCGAATTAAGTTTTTTTTTAATGCACATTTAAAAACAATTTTGGAAAAATTCCGATTGGAATTAACAATATAAATCTCTTTTTGGATGTTTTCGGCTGTTATTCAGGTCGGCTTTAGCCGTTTGAAATTATTCCGATTGGAACTTTAGGATTCGGATCGTTAAAAAAATGATTTTTTTTATCGGAACTATTTTAATTCCAAAAGGAATGACACATTTTTGGAAAAATAGTTAAATCTTTTTTAAAAGGACATAGAAGCACGATTTGTTTCTTTTTATTCCTGTCACCATTTTCTTGCTACTCTGGTCTCCGTAAGGTAATTGAGTACCCGCATCTTTGGCCATTCAATGCTATTAGCTTTTTATGTTTTATATGTTTGTGTGATTTTGCACGCACCATTGTTAAGCTGATGGGTGGGTTGGAGTTATTTCACAAAGACAACTTGTGCTTGTTTTGTGATATAAGAACCTTTTGGGGGTAAATGTGAGGTTGGTACATCCAAGACACTGATTTAAATTCCCTGTGGAAATTTGATTAGCCACTGACCATACCAAGGCGGTATCCCCAAAGGTTCTCTCTTTTGTTAATTGTTTGGGGCTTCCTATTTGAATTGATATACTTATAACTAACATTCTCTCTCTCTGTCCATCTTCTTTTTCCTGCTTGGGGAGGCTTTGTTTTGTGAGTGTGGCGATTCCTGATATACATATTTTACTTTTTTTGCTCCAGGTGTATTCAAACCCGACATTTTTTTTAATAAGGAACATTATGCGTATACAAGTGGTTAAAGAAAAGGCGAACGGAAGGCAAATTTGTGCCCGAAAAGGTCAACTCTAATCTGTTGATGATATTTAATGCACTCTTCGTAAAACGTATGAAAATTGTCATTTGCTTCTTTGATTGCTAATGCATTTGCTTTTATTAAAATCCATGTGTATAGAGGCTTCTGCTCTTTAGCAAGAACGGTATACTTCACACTGTTAAGACCGTCTATTAATGATCTGTTTCCGACAGAGCTGAGGAGGCATGCGCTGCAAAGAAAAACATTTGAAAAATATTTATAATAAGAAATATAGTCAAAAATCATGTTATAAGCATATGTTAATATTTTAACTTAAAGTGTAGGCGTAATGCAATTTTACTTGGTGACTTTTTCACACCGCATATGAAAAATAATATACCATGATTACATGAATGCAAACAATAATAAGCTAGTGCTGAGAGACTTGTTTAATATATTGATTTTATTTCATTTAAATCTTTGAATTACCTATGAGCTCTATACATGTATATAGATGTATTATATTTTATTTCATTAAAATATTTGACATGATTAAGAGCTCTGTACATGTAGGTCCATTTATTTTATTTGAAGCATACAGACAGTCTTACATTCAGTGAAATGAAAAAAAAAGAGATTAAATTTTGCAAAATTAAATTTGATGTGTTGTGAACGGCTTGATATAAAAAATAAGACGCCATGTGTTATGCTGTCATTCGCATACAATCTTTTTCAAACTCGTATGAATTAAATGTGATTTTTTTATCATTTTATCTTATGACCCTTATCATTTATCAGTTATAATGTTATCCGTTTAATAAGAATACTAGAAAAAGTGTAATAAAGACTTTTATTACCGATTGGGGTTCTTGTCTGCATCAGGTTTATGATTTAACATTCTGTATCGAGCTATGTCAGCAGCTGGCCTTATAACCACTAAACGATGGTGAAGTATTCTGAAAATAGGTCCCATACAAAGGAACACTTGTTATATCATTCTCAATAATTAACGGAAAAACATTTTTATTTTATGCTTTTAAGTGAAATATAGAAATTTATCGGTGAAATAAAAGCGGTATTTCAATGTTTTTAAAATTAATGATCGAAATAAATACATTTTTAAATTTACCGCGCGCTTAACCGCGCCCTGGAAGAGATGTTACAAATGTACCAGAGGGTGACAAAACTATGCAACGTCTCAAAGTGCAAGTCCGCTCAACAATTGTTGGCATAAAATAATGTGCTAAAATAAAGTGGTCCCCTTGAAATTAACGTTAACAAGTACAGAAAGAAAACAGATAAATTTTAAAGTGTTTATCCCGTCATACTTACCTGGTCCCAAGGTTATACAGCTGTGTTTGGAAACCAGTCTCAAATCTCAAGCATCTGATTGGCTGAAATGGCGACCGGCCGCGATTTCAGCTAATCAGATGCCTGAGATTTAAGACTGGTTTCCATTCTCATTTTTACAACCTTGGACAAAGATGATATCGAAGCTACAGACTGAGTACAGGAAGTTATTTCAGTGAAACAAAATGGCGCATTAATACGCCTTCATTATAACTTAGGAAATTCTGTAAAGTTCTATTCAATAAATTTTAAAAATTCACATAAATGTAATAATTGTTCATTCAGAACTTATGAGTGGTGAAGTCCAAATTCAAAGAAGAACGGAAACGATTAGTAGACAAATTATGACGTCATTTCAAAAATTAACGTCACTGTCGGAAGATAGTTTCCCGTGACGCGCACCAAATGGGGAATAACTTATTATGTTACCTGAGGTAAAGATCGTCATCCTCTCCTCCCCAACCGAAGAATATATTTGACATTCCATTTATCTTTTTATAATGTTCTGATGAAATTGCACTGACACCACCAAAGTATTTGTTATATGGCAATCTGAAAAGAAAGAAAAAACATTAACCGGCATACTCTTTACATTATCATTATTATTAATAAAATAAAAAAAAAATAATATAAATTCATATTATACAATATCTTATGATATAATGTTATATTATATTAAATTATATTATATTCGGGGGGTTACTGCTTTAGATCGCCCAGTATCATAATATAATACCTTAAAAACATGGATATTGTTTCAGCAATCACATGCAATAAAAAAGAGACCTAAATATGTTGGTGCTAAGCTTTTAAAGGATAGTTTAATGAACATTTAAGCGAGTAATCGTCCATAATTGTTTTCATTGTTCTACAAACAATAAGGAAAGTTTGCCATCTGCACATACTATTAAACATTTCTTTAACTATGATCTGTTAATATTATTTAACGACGTGTCTAAAGTCTATGTGGAGTAAAATGATTTTAATTGAAAGTCTCGTATGATAAACATTCGTTTAAGCAAGTACAACTTTCATCAATATCGTACTTAATTTAATGCTTACTCATTTAAAACATACATATTTCAAGTTTCCATAGTTTTAAACGTAAAACTATTGCCAAATGAAATATGCAAAGAAGGAATAGCAAAAAAGATACAGCCACACAAAGCAGCCAAAATGAGAGAAAAGCATAGCACAGGTTTATAAAATGGGAGAGGAAAACATAACACGGGTTTAAAAAATGAACACCTTCAAACGCCAAAATATTTTACTGAATGGTGAACCCGCAGATGAAATGCCTTAGAATGTTCTAAAGTAACATATGTTTTAAACCAGGTTTTAGGGTGCAACAATCTCATTCTTACCCCAATGAACAAACACTAAATACAAGTTGTCTTGATAAATTAGCTCCAACCAACCTATCAATCCGATTATGTTGCACGCTAAAGCAGGTAAAAAGCTAATAGCATTGTAAAGCCAAAACGTACCCAATGACCTTAAGGAGACAAGAGCCCATGAAGTCAAATTAGCAAGAGCAAGAATAGGGTGACAGGAAGAAACATATAGAGCTCTTAGGTTCCTTTACAAGATTTCTCTATCAATCTTCATAAATTCTTTAGCTCTTGCAAACGTCGAGCAAACAAATAGGTAAAAATAACTGTTGAAGGGTTAGTCATCAAGCATGCAAAGCCAAAACAGGAGAAAAAGAAGAAAAAGGAAAGCAAGCTACGATGATTTGATAGATCTTGTTAAGCCATAGGCTTTTATATTTTTAACTATTGTAGAGGCTTAGCAGTGAAAAATTTGTAAATTTGAAAATAAGAACAAAATCTCAATTTATGAAGAAAAACAATATTATAATAATTTCCCTGTATAAAGGTCGTTGCATATAACAAATCCTGCATACGGTTTGTTACACAGTTATGTGAAGATATATTGCCGGTATAGTTGTCATTTTATCCGTCTCCTGCGGGTTATATGAAAAGCAGAAAATATTGAGGCACGCCACGGGAAAAGGTACCTTCGGGCAGTTTACGTCAATCCTTGAAACGACGTCATAAAGTTGAGCAGACGACATTATTTATTATGCAATTCGTGGTAAAAATGCCATTTAATTGTCAAAATGTGTAACTTAATAACTGTTTTGTTATGAGAAAATAATAGAAATTTGAAAGTTCTTTCTAAATATAGTAACACCAAAAATGACACAAAACATGCCCGAGGGTACCTTTTCCCGTGGTGCGCCTCATTATTATATTCTCACGCATCATGTCATCATCCATATAACTATATGACTATCAAAGTATCCATTGTAAGTGCTGCGTTACCCCCTTGATATTTGATGGAGGGGATTATCTAATCCTTTGTCAACCACTTTTAAGACGCTTTAGCCAACTTGATTTACATGTAGGATTAACGTTTAAGTTTTCATCCTTAAATAGATTAATTTTATACTTGAACATTTAATTTATAGTTACAATAATTTAAGTTATAACAGAGATATGAAATTTCGATTACACTTGTCAAGTAGAAAACAGCAAACAAATATGTACATAGCGATATTTTACAACGGACTTGATGCATTTTGAGAAACATTTCTTTTTCAAAAGATACTTAAAGACGAATACTACTGTTTTGAACAATCAGGAATTGACCTTTTTTAGAATTTAATGAAACTGCATATCTCTAAACACAACCAGGTATACGAATATGAAATTATAAAGAAGTGCAATCTGATTTTAAACATTAATTGAATCGGTTGAAAGGACAACATTATCCTTGAATCAAAAACTAACATATTAAAAAATAATTCTCATTTTAATGTAAAACATCTTTGCATTATATATTAATGCCTGTTTTCAGTGTTTTACCTATAATTGACAGGATTATACACTTAACCAATGTTCTAACTACACCGATCAGAAAAGTTTAATTTCTCCGCATAGAGTTGGAGTACAGTCTTGAAATTCGAAACATAATAAGATGCACCATTTACACTTCTTTTCTGAAATTTCCATTGAAATTCCTCCTTGCGTTTTAAACCAAGGACATTTACACTGGTCAAAAGTTCTAAGTGCACACTTTTCAACTTGTTTTGTAATACGAGAATCTGTTGGGGCAAGTGTGAGGTTGGTGCACCCTAGAACCTGGTTTAAACCCCCAGTGGCATTTTGTTTTGCCACTGACCGTTCCAAGACGGTAACCCCTCTGGTTCTCACTTTTGTTATTTGTTTGTGGCGTCCATTTTTGAAACTGATTATTATTATACCATGCTCTCTTTTCCTCTCTACTTTTTGGCTGTGTGGGGAGGCTGTGTATGATGGATGTGGCCATTCCTGATATGCATATTTCTTTTTTTTTAAAGTAAACTTATTCAAATTGAATGAAAGTTTGACTTAATAATAATAATGATCAAACAACAATATTTTTTTGAAAACCGTGCATATGTTTTACGTCATCCACGTCGGCATACGCTTTTTATGCATTATCCCCGTGTGGCAAGCGAAATTATTTTTTTTACAATCGTTTTTGTATTTCACATGTTCACCGACTCAAGACAAACACGAAAAACACACCAACAAATTGTAACCATGGAACGGTTGACGTCAGCAGACAACGACATTGCCGTCAAATTTCTTTTCACAGGCACAACTTCAAATTTGTTGTAAAAACATCTTGACGGTTGTCGTAAATGCAAAAGAAATACCTTATTTTTGCGTATTTTATTAATTTAAGAAAAAAAACGACATTTTTTTTCTAGATTTTTTACGTTGCTTACCTTGAACGCTGATGTTACTCAATTACGTCATTACATATTTACGTAAAACTACGTAAACTCGAAAAAAATAGTGTAACGTTTGTTGGATAAGTGTCCAATAAATAAAAATTTAAAACTAAAATTTATAGAAATTCAATAAACTTCAAAATCGAATTATTCGAAAATGACGCTTATTCGGTCAAAAGGCGTATCCGAAAACTGGTCAATTTTATCGAAATGAATACATTTTTTTTCGTTTGGAAAGGCTGTTACACATCTATCAAAGAAAATTGTATCATCCCAAACTGCTAGACAATTCAAAAACTTTTGGCACAAAACATTGTGTGAAAAATGAATTTTCTCCTTGAAATCCTGTAAAAACGTTATGGATAAAATAAAGTTGAGTGTGTTGACTTATCGTGCCCAGCAGACCATTACAAAGCTACAGAAAGCTATTTCAGTGCAATGGAATGGCAAACTACAGTATTTCCTTTAAATCTGCATGAAATTTAAATTATACTAAGATGAGAAAACGATCACAAATGATAACCGATGCAATGATAATTAACTTGAGAATTTCCTTTTGAGAACAAGTGAGCTAAAATATTATTATTTTTTAATCTGGTTAAGCAGACTTAAAATGTTTGGTGTGCTTAAATAGAATATTGATTCTTCTTCATTGTAATTATCACTATTTTGAAAGATTCAATCAAATTATTGGAAAAAAATAACATTTATCAAGTGTGCACTTAGAACTTTTGACCAGTGTAATCGATGTGAGGGCAAAACCAAAAGTCACAAAATTTACCATAGCTTTTGTATAGAGGATATACTGAAACCGGCAAAAAATGCTGAAAAATATTCTGGGTAACAGCGAAATCGCATTATTGCAGAATTGTATAGAATTGTTCAAATTTACTTAAAAATCCATGTTCAAACAAAGAGACATGAATTTTCGTTTTCGGAGAATATACCTACTACCGACAATTTTGTGACTTTTGGTTTTACCTCTCTCTTGATTAAATGCTAGTGGTTTCCTAACGCGTAAAGAGAATTTAATAGTTTTTTCATACTAAGAAGTGAAAATGATGTATCTTACTATATTTCAAGTTTGAAGTGTATATCCCAAAATCATTGCTGAGAAATTTAAAAAATCCGATCGGTGTAGTTGGAACATTGGTTAAGTGTATATTCTGCCGCAAAATCCTAAAATGAGATTATATTTTCCTGTAATTCATATTTTAACATTTTTTCATGTTTACAAAATAATTTTACAAAATGTATTTTTTTCCAAACCAAGAATAGTGACATATGATTTCTTTTATTTATATTAAACGGTGTCTTTTTGTCAGAAGATAGGAAAAAGAATGTGTCAAGAGTACAACACCCTGACTAATCCTGTACACTTCTCGAACAGCACTACGCCGTAATCACGGCATAAGCATCACTTGTAATCGGCGTTAACCTCAATGTTTTAACTATATTTTTCTATTATGCTAAAAACAATTAAAGTTTATATGATTGTGGGTCCAGTTAATAAAATTTCTTTAAGTCTTCTCTGAGTTCTCTCTAGTTTGCTCAATCATTAAAGAAAATGGACCTCTCTGGGCTAAAAGGTTTGCATTTTCTGTGCAAACGTACTTTGTCGATAAGAAAGATCAGTAAGACGTAAGTAATGTTAAGGACCCATGCTCTCGGTTTTGCTATAGTTTTTGGCTGTTTGATAAGACTGTGTTTCCTGAATGTAAGGTATCCATTGCAAGTGCTGCGTTACCCTCTTGAATTTAACCTGGGCTTGTTGTAACCTAATGATATTCCCCATCAACCTCAATGTATACTTATAAAGGCTACGTTAAAAGATGTGTCCATTGGAAAAAAAATCAAGTATGATAAAATAACATGTTATTCCTGCTTTAAGATGCTATGACAGTTGTAACTGCACAGGCATTGATTAAAAAGAAAATTATCAAAACATCTCGATAGGCAAAATGCAGTTACGTAAAACTTTGCACAAATCAATGTTATTAATGCTTCAAACTGTTTATTTTTTATATGTAACGACAAGATAGAACAGTCGAGATTTTGATTTTTTTGTCTATGAGATAGCAATGACAAAAGGAACAACGCCTGAAAATACACTTAGAGCCAATACCTGTAATTAAATCGGCTTGTATATCCGGACAGATGTGTTGGTAAATGTGGACATGTGTAAGGAATTCTATAATCCTCTGGTAAGAGATCTACATCATGTAACACTATGCAGGCAAATTTGTATTGTTTCATCGCCTCTATAAATCCAATGTTCATAAGAAGTCCTCTATTAAATTGTGAGCTATGATCCTGAAAAGAATCAAGGTTAATCTTTTTGTAAGTTTCATTAAATTAAATATTTTAATTTAAAAAGGTAAAATCACTGGAAAATCTCAACACACCTTTATTTTAATTATGAGCTGAATAAATATTCCTACATTGACTATAAAAGCTCATCTACTTAAGCTTTATTTCACAGACATGTTTGTGTTGATTCGGCATTTGCAGCAATACGTTCGATTTATATTGATAAAAGTGAATTCAGTTGATATGGGATAGTCAGAAACCCCAGCCTCCCCAGACAGCCAAAATGCAGAAAAAGACCATATGTTTAAATAATAATCGATATTAAATAACAGATCACAAAAAAACGAACCCAGGGATTACTGCCTTGGCACTGGGCTTTAAACAAAGTTCTATGTTACCCTAATTTTACACTTGCCCCTAAATGCTTGAGATGAACAAACAAGCATAATTTGTCTTGGTAAAAAAATGACATTTACCCGGCATAAAATCGACACTGTTGCAGGCACAAACACACATAGCTTAAAAGCAAAGCAAAAAGAGGACATGAGTTTACATTATGATCAGCCTCAATCAAAATACAACAATCGATCAAGCTTTTACGTTCTTTTACATAGAAGCCTTCAAAAGCTTTTAAATCCCTGTCATCGTAATGTAAATCATGAATGTACAGATACTTATTGTGGTACAGTCACATCTGTTTTATACATCCTTCCCGCGCCCAACCCTGTTTTTCGGACGGACGCCCGAAACGTATTTAAACGTGACAAAATTTTAACTTCTCAAAACCCGAACCTGTTTTATTGGAAGACGCCCTAAACGTATTTAAACGTATGGTGTTTTACGATTTTAAAACCCATTACGTAAATCTGCCTATTTTTTAATGCCCGTTGATAAGAGTACGCTTGAATAAAGCATAGACGCTTTTGTCCGTTACAGGTATTTTACCTTTTAATGAAATTCGAAGTTTTCAACATGGTAAGAAACCCGATTAAAGAACTGTAAAACACATAATCTAACGTTACGTACGCTCTTTCTTCTGTAAAAAAGGTGGAATATGCATATCAAAAATAGTGCATTAAAATCCCGAATCTCAACGCTCTTTTACGTAATGGGAGAAACCAAACCAAAAACTACGGTTTATCACTGGAAGAGTGTAACGGAAAATTCCGTAAATAAATTAATCTTAATTACAGTCATTAATTTTTATGTCATTGCAAACATGTCATATTTAAGTAATTACTAGGTAGATATACGCTCGTAGGTATTTTCTAACATAATGGATAACTGTTTAGGATCCACTGTTTTATTTTGACCATAAAATATTTAGAAACAGCAACACTGTAATTATTTTTTTTTTAATTTGAATTTTTAAAATCACTAATTTTCTTATTAAATTATCTTAGTCAAATGTAGTCAATATCTTACTTAATGATATTTGAAAGAAAATATGCGATGCGTTCAAAGGACTAATAGATTAGTGTAAAAATACTGATCGATGATTCCGTGTTCTTCTCAATAGCAGCAAAAGTAAGGACTTAATAAAAAGAAATAAAAATCAATGGGTTTCTGACGGAAAAACAGGGTCGGGTTTTGAAAAGCGTTTTATATACGTTTAAATATCCCCCTTAAAACAGGGTCGGGTTTTGGGAAGTCTAAATTTTGTCACGTTTAAATACGTTATGGTCGTGGAAAGGATATAGGGCACGACACAGAAAAAGTGTCTTTTAAATGTTATTGTCCCTTCTGGGTAGCTAACCCACACGTTAAAAGCGGCTAGCCTAGCCATGCAATGCCGATTACGAAACCTATTAGCCTAACCTGGAAAACCCCCTAAACGTTAATCGGATAACCCTGAAAAACGAAATTATTACTTCTTGACATCGAAAACCGATAATTTACTAATAATAGTATCTACAATATGTACGGGGAGACTTTTGCGGCCGCCACAATGCACATATAGGTAAAAGTTGCCGTCCATACTAACAGTGCAGAAAAAGTTGAGCTTACGACATTACTCAATATGCATTTCATGGTAAAATACATATATGGGTAAGATCACATACAGTAAAACTTCGAAAACTCGAACATCGAAAACTCGAGCACTCGGGAAAATTCGAAGTAGTTTTGCTGGTCCCGGCAAATTTCTTTTATATTCTAAATAAAAATACCATGGAAACTCGAACGTCGAAAACTCGAAATCTCGAGGACATGTGTCGGTCTGTGGAAGCATATTTCTTATTTGTTTACATCGGAAAACTTGAGAAATAAAAACTACCGATAACATTTTTCGCCTTTCGGAAGTGATTGGTAAACAATGACGCATTGTTTACTCACCTTGTGACGAGTTATATTGCTAGTTAATTGTCAATCGCCAGCGTCTATTTAAAACAGGTTCTTATGAAAAAAAAATTATGATCACTCGGTACGCAACTGCGTTGAGACGAAAATTATTAGAATTTGATTAGGACTAATATATCTCAATAAAAGAATATAAAAAGAGGCATTTTTTTTAAAATAAATTCACTAGCAATTTTACCTAGTAATTTTTCAAGCGGATAAAAATAACGACGCACCGTTTGTAAAGAATACTAGTTTTTGAACAATGACAGCACAAAATTCTTTTTAATGGCCGTTTTTTTATTAAAAAAAAGCATAAAAAACTTTGAAACAGGTATAAGGGTTTAACAAAATACAGTGCCAAATAAAGCGTTTAATACATAAAGCGTTTAATAATTGAGATGATATTGAATAACGTAGTCAACAACAAGGTTTTAAACATGTGATTATACGACTTGACTGAAAACATTAGGACCTCATAAACTCGAAAACCATGGAAACTCAAACATTTTCAAAATCCCCCTGAATGTTCGAGTTTCCGAAGTTTTAAGGTAGTAAGTTGTAACGTTCTATCCAATAAAAGTAACAACTAAAATGTTAAAATGTGTATCCGTAGACATATACCCCGTGACTGTGAGAGTGTATGTAGGTTTATGGTAAAATCCTTCCTGTAAAGAACCTAGAAGCTCGATTTGTTTTTATCCCTGTCATCGTGTTCTGGCTTATTTGACTCCAGAGGATCTTGTCTCGGTTAGATCATCGAGTACTCGCCCATTCAGCTTTGCAATGCTATTAGCTTCTTACGTTTTATATGTTCTTGTGCTTTTGCATGCATCATTGTAAAGTGGGTTGGAGTTATTTCACCAAAACAACTTGAACTTTTTTGTTGATATGAGACCTTGTTGGGAAAGTGTGAGGTTGGTGCACCATAGAATCTGGTTTTATCCCCCTGAGGCAATTTGTTTTGCCACTGTTCGATCTAAAACGGTAACCTCAATGGTTCTCTTTTCGGTAATTGTTGTGGCGTCTTATTTGACTTGACATACTTATAACAACATGCTCTATATTCCTCTCTTCTTTTTTGCCGGGGGGGGGGGGATGCTGTGTTTTATGAGTGTGGCGATTCCCGATTTGCTTATTTCACTTTTTTAAAGCGTTAAGTTTTCCAATTTGAAAGTTGGAAACTAGAAAACGTTTGACAACATCTAGAACTACAATTAACGATTAAACTGTTGATCTTAATAGCAAACAAAGGATATGAAAGGAACGCAAATCATATCCCATGTAATGCCCCATAACAAACACAAACAATAAAATAATATTATTGAAGATTTAGTTTTTTTTGAAACTGACAATATAATAATACTTTTAAAAGATCTATTACTGTATTTAAATGGTCAACTATTGATCGCTATAGCAAAAATTTGACGCGAAGCAAACAAACACGATCGGATTAGCAAGCATGATAAAAGCTCATTCGTATATTAAAAGATTTCACATTAACCAATAGCAAATAAACAGACGGTTAAGAAAAAAAGATATTCAATAATTATTTTTTGTAACCTACATATGCCCATGGATTTGTGGGCAAGTAGATTTACGAATTTTAAAAATCTTGAAATTATCAATAGAGCTGAAACGTTGATTAGAAAATTGAGATTTACATATTAATGAACCAAAGAAAAATGGTCTAACAGAAAATCCACGAAATTGTTAACCCTTGCAAGAATATTACTTCTAAAATTAACATGAACAAAAGTATCTTACCATTTCAACTACGAATATGCCATACATTATATTTTGCTTTTGAAGAAATGGATGCATATGATTCAAAAATACTCGAAGGTGTTCTGCTCTGTCCCTGTATGGTACCAGAATGGCTACTCGACTTATGACTGTGGAGTTCGGCGGAACATAAACACCACCTGATCTGAGGTTTGATCCGAGACGAGCTTCAATGTTGTCAAGATCTAAAAACATAAAACTTATGTGTTTTTGTTTTCGTTTTCCAAATATAATTTTAACAGCGTTGATCAGGGCCTAAGATCATAAACCTGAGTTTAAAGACAAGTCTCAATTCTCATTTCAGCCAATCAGATTGGAGACTGGTCACCAGTTTTACTTTTATCATCTTGGGCCATGCCGACATCAAAAGGCCGCGGCATACGTAAACTGGTCTTGAGGAAGTTGATGTCATTCCTTGAAATGATGACGTTTCAAAGTTAAGCAAACGATATAACTTGTTATTCATTTAGCGGTAAACGTCATGTATTATTGGGAAAATATGTGTTAGCATACAGTAATGGGAAAAGGTTTTAATGACGGTATTTTGAATGCTGTTGAACAGCGACATTAACTTAACGCGTTTTCAAAGTAACTCTTAGTAAAACGTACGACGTAACAAGACAAATCATTGTGCACAGTCCAATAGTTTGTGCATTGCGTTGTTACAGCAACGTCCCGGACCGAATGTTTTCTTATAATAAATGAAAGTAGAAATTGCAAAGAAGGCCAAGACATTGATGTGCAATATAATATCCATTTAATCATTTGGTTATTATTACTGACCTTTAAAATGTTTTTTTTTTGTTATTTTTCGGTAGAGATGAAAATATTATCGGACATAAAATATTTTTCTCTACTCATCTGACTTACGTTTTAATTATTTGCTCTTACCACGTAATAATCATAATAAATCCACCTTTCCATATAGAGGTCGCAAACCTTTTATCACAAAAGGCATATTATTGATAGGTTTGTTTACGTAAGAGCAGATAATCAGTCAGGCAAGTAGCAACAAAGAAATGCGCGCATTTGTTTAAATCTTTACACATTTTATAACTACCGTGTAGTTAATTAATTCAATACATATTTTATTAGATTGCTGGTAATCCGTTGTTATCAACTGCGACCTTGATAATGAAAATACTTCATTATACTCGTTGTTTCAAAAGTTTAAGGTTCCGCAAAGATTGCAAATGGCAAAAGTGGCTAAATTTTCAAAATTGAATTTTGGGGGAAATACTTATTGCCACCTAGTTTTAGTAAATAAATGTATTTAGCTATGGATGTAGTAAATGTTTGCAAGCTTAATTTAGTCTAATTCATGTTCTAATTACTAAGCACATACTAAAACAAAAGAAAAACCGTTTGCATGAGAACTCTGAAACTCACGAACAACATTCCGAAGCAACTTATTCCTGAAATAAGTATATGCTGGTCTACAATGTTTAATGCCCATTCGTCAAAATAATGAAATGGTTTTCAAGAAATTCAAGGAATTCTTACTTCCTGGTTCAAAGTGAAAGTGAAAGTACTTTCACTTTGAACCAGGAAGTAAGAATTCCTTGAATTTCTTGAAAACCCTTATATTATTTTGACGAATGTGCACTTAACATTGTAGACCAGCATATACTTATTTCAAGTACGATTTGATTTGGTATATTGTTCATGAATTTCAGAGTTCTCATGCAAATGGTTTTTCTTTTGTTTTAGTATGTGCTTAGTAATTAGAACATGAATTAGACTAAATTAAGCTTGCAAACATTTACTACATCCATAGCTGAATACATTTATTTACTAACATCTAGGTGGCAATAAGTATTTCCCCCAAAATTTAATTTTGAAAATTTAGCCACTTTCTGCCATTTGCAATCTTTGCGGAACCTTAACTCACTAGTATATATGTTAACTTTATAGGTCGACCAAGCTAAATTGTCAAAGTTTACAATTATTAAAAGAAAGTAAACACGGGTTACAATAAATTTACGCGTTAAAAGAACTATTTTGCGTATTTATTTTACATATCGCCACGATAGCTCAGTGATTTACGCGTCCGGCTGGCATAGGCCAAGCGTTTTTTTCGACACGGGTTCGATTCATACTGACTCAAGGAAGGAAATATTTTAGATTTACATTGTTTCAAGTTTTTCGGCGTTAGCTGTCTAAGCTCACTTTTGACCTAATTTATTAACCAATGAAGTGTTGTAAATAATACTCGTATTATATTATTATGCAGCGGGAAAATTAAATAAACTATTTCGATTAGTAGCTATTTCCACCGGAGAGGCATCTAGCAGGGTGAAGAGGTATCTAGTGGGATTTTTAAACAATTAGTTAATACACTGTTTGAAACGATTATTACTGTGACGTTTATATCTTTTCTATTCTCTTGTTTTGAAAGATGTTAAATGAGGCACACTACAGTACTATTCATTGGCTAGGATTTTTGTCAACAACAATTCAGTCATTCTTTTATATCAACCGTTACAAAATGAAAGTGAAAGTAGGTGGAAATGGCTGTGTATGCTGGATGTGGCCTTTCCTGATATGCATATTTCATTTTTTAAAGAAAACGATGTTACACTTTCACTGTAAAGCTGAAAATTTAAGTAATAAAATATGCGAGCTTGAATTATTGTAATATTTGTGAGTATTTAGTTAATGGAAATTTATCCCAGCTCTTTCAGTAATTGAAATGTTTACCCGTCTCTTAAATGGAGCAGCTGTATATAATATGCTACGCGATATAAAAAATGAGTTCGCTATGTAAGTCTTGACTAAATATATTTTATTCTTTCAGCAATTGATATAGATATATTCTTTATTTCCTCCAAATATGAAGAGCACAAATATTAAACAGCACAACTATACAAAGTTAGAACACCAAACATTACTCTAATACAAAATAACAGCATTGTAATGCACACTCATACAAAATAAGGACATCATGCGGTACACTTCTACAACATAACAGCATTATGCAGCACACTTATACAAAATATATATATAAAAAAAAATATCTTACGGCACACTAATACATTCTTAGAGCATCATAAAGCACACTTATACAAAATTAGAACATCAGAAAGCACAATAATACAAAATTACATCATCACGCAGCACACTTATACAAAATAAAAACATCTTACAGCACACTAATGCATTGTTAGAGCATCATAAAGCACACTTATACGAAATTAGAACATCATAAAGCAAACTTATGCAAAATTTCATCATCACGCAGCACACTTATACAGAATAAAACATCATACAGCACACTAATACAAAGTTACAGAAACATAAAGCACACTTATACAAAATTAAAACATCATAAAGCACACTAATGCAAGATTAAATCATCATGCAGCACACTTATAATAGCTTACAGTATCAAACAGCACACGTATACAAGCTTACAGTGTCATAAAGCACATTAAAATAAACTTACAGCATCGTATAGCAAACTAATACAAAATCACAGCATCTTACAGCACACTAATACGAACTTACAACATCATACAACACAATAAAACAGAGTTGGAGCATCATACAGAGCAAAAAAAAAAAAAACTCATTTTTATCGCGACTGAGGATTTTACATTCTGCTTACCTGTCTTAAATCGGGCAACTACGTTTAATATGTTACGCGAAAAACATGCGAGTCCGCTATTAATTCATTGTGAAGGATTTGCAATGAAATTATTTAATTTACACGTAAATCAAGATGAAGTGAATAATACCAGCTACAAACTGCATCATTTCAAATACAATCTACGCCGTTTATCTTTTTTAAAGATATTTCTTGTTTGCAGTCATTTCAAAGTATTGTATGTATTTTGATTCAGTTTATTTTATCGCGGAAATAATTATTGAATGTGTAAAAAACATGTTTCAAACCTACAACCTATAACAGCGTTGCTACCATTGCATTTCAAATTATTTTAATTGACTGCGTCTTAGACCACTCGGCTACTGGGACAAGTATTGAGTGCTTTACGCTTTGTATTACACAAGGATTTAATTATAATTACATTGTTTACATCTAACGTCAATGTAAACACGCCAATGTAAACATTGCCAAACTACCGTTGTTATATAATTATATCTTTATATCATATTATTACTGGATTGCATGGTAAATGTCTTACGTAATCTTTGCACAACCAAAATACTTTTAAAATATTAATATCGTTATCACAAATTAAGAAAATGTATCACCCAAACCAAGATTTAATCACATAATACAGATACTGTGTAATAAATGAAGCCCTTATACCACCGATCAACACGACAATGTTGTATTCAAAAGTATACAAATAGTCATATGAAATATCTGCAGATTATGGCATAGTGAAGATTAAAATGTATGTACTCAATGACCATACTGAAATTTATAAGAGAGCAAGACCACGGTGATAAAAATGTAGTTTCTACGATTTTTTAATGTACTGTCATAGAAACCATCATGAACTCGTAACCCCTTGCCACTACCATGCAAACAAAGAGGTAAGCAAAGATATATAATGTAGAAAAGTTAAACACCAAGTATAAATAGCGCTGTGGCATATCACGAATATAGCCTCTTTTAGCCCCTGTCAAAGTCAATTTTGTTTCGTTTCGCCCATTGTTTTCTCGTTTAGGATAAACCCATTCTTTTATCTGGAGACAATTAGCCGCTGAACATACAATGGTATTTATCTGAAAATACCGCATCGAAGGTTCCATGTTCACCACCATTTGCTAGTGGTTGGAATCGGATGAGAAATATTTAATCGATTAATCGGCTTTCTTTATGACCTATCATCGATAAAGGTCGATCAATTACGTATGTCTTTCGGATCTTTTTTTTTAATTTTATAAGTTACGTAAATATATAATATTATTAATCAAGTGAATTCATTTTTGCCTTGTTATTTGGCCTCATGTAGTCATATTGGCCAATGAATTCACTTAAATAATAACATTTTTTTTAATTAACAGAAATCTTTAGTTATATAGTTATAGATTTTAAAATTACTAAATGGAATTTACAAGCATGAAGAGATGAAGTGTTGATTCTTATTCACTATTTCAAATGTCTGGCAATCTTCAATCAGTCTACATATGTGACCATGTTGGTATTAGCTAACAAAGAGATGCAGATATGCATATTGTTTCATTTTAAACAAGAGGTGTTTGTCAAACACAAATGCCCCCCTGACGTGCAAGTGATATCTATTAGCATTGAATTTAAATTTTTGGAAATTAAGAGACTTTTGTAAGCTTTAGCAATGAAGGGTACCAGTCATGAAAGCAATTTCTGTATTTAAGGTAACTGTGACCATGACCTACTGACCCCAAAATCAAAAGGGGTCATTTACTAGTCATGATGACCTTCGCATCAAATATGAGGACTGTAACACAAAGCGCTGTCAAGTTATTGATTACTCGTCACGACCAACTTCCACACCAAATATGAGGTCTGTATCACAAAGCGTTGTCTAGTTATTGATCGGACAACGTTTTTGTATGCAAAGGCCACTGTGACCTTGACCTTTGACCTACTGATCCCAAAATTATTAGGGTTCTTCTATTGGTCATGACCAACCTCCACACCAAATATGAGGACTGTATCACAAAGCGTTGTCTAGTTATTGATCGGACAAGGTTTTTGTGGTCAAGGCCACTGTGACCTTGACCTTTGACCTACTGACCCCAAATTCAATAGGGGTCTTCTACTGGTCATGACCAACCTCCACACCAAATATGAGGACTGTATCACAAAGCGTTGTCTAGTTATTGATCGGACAATGTTTTTGTGGTCAAGGCCACTGTGACCTTGATCTTCGACCTACTGACCCCAAAATCAATAGGGGTCTTCTACTGGTCATGACCAACCTCCACACCAAATATGAGGACTGTATCACAAAGCGTTGTCTAGTTATTGATCGGACAAGGTTTTTGTGGTCAAGGCCACTGTGACCTTGACCTTTGACCTACTGACCCCAAAATCAATAGGGGTCTTCTACTGGTCATGACCAACCTCCACACCAAATATAAGGACTGTATCACAAAGCGTTGTCTAGTTATTGATAGGACAATATGTGGCCTACGGACCGACCGACCGACCGACCGACATGTGCAAAGCAATATACCCCCGCTTCTTCGAAAGGGGGCATAATAAATACAAAAACAACATTGCTATTCTGGCAACTGTAGCATCCAACTCTCTTGTTCATCCAGTCTGAATGTTTATTATCCAGAACGAGTTTTTTTTCCTGACACATTCCATCCATGACTTTCACATGAACTACTCGATTAAAATGTCTGTAAGTTATCCAAACTAAGCTTTGATCCTTTTTACATCCAAATGCTTAAACACTTGCTCAAATCAAGAGTAATCCGTGAAAATTCGCTTTATTTTCCTTCTTGCTGCTGACATCTGTGTTGTTGTTGTACTACAGTAGCGAGTAAAACTCGAAGACTTCTATTACACAGAAAGATATAACCAAATAGTGGCAACATATACGTAACCGCTCTGCCGCTCTTGGTCACTTCAGATTTTTTTCTAATGATTAAATTAAATGCCTCTTATGCAAAATTAAGGTTAACTCTCGCTACACTGTTTCAAAGTCAATTTTAACAAGTTTAAAGCTTAAATTGAAGACTGTTGTTGGCAACTGATCACAAATAAATAGTTATGACTTTTTAATGAAAAAGTGAGTAGTTTAAACTTGAGGTGAGTGTA
>JAZAYU010000265.1:80000-106881 GCA_038501625.1 Corbicula japonica | reverse complement strand
ATCACCTTTAATCATACACTTCTGTTTCACGTGAACAACGTCATAGTAAAATGAAATTTTATCAAAGAATATGTGTCTTTAGTGCTTTTGTGTTGTCTGTGTACCTCTTTTCTTGGATGGTTGCAATTCCTAAGTTGTACGATTTGGACAATAGACTGTCTGGTCTACACGTAAGCATGAAATTCGGATTGAATGAAAGCTCGAAATTAGGACTGAAAGACATCACGAAATATGGACTGAATTCACAGTTAGTAATTCCGTTACAGTCTGTGACGCCAAGCGGAGCACCGACGGAAGAGGAGTTAAGGTTTAATAAGACATTAGTTGACGAGATCTTATCTAAGCCAGTTGTCACTCCGATCAAACATACTATTTTGATTAACAATGACAAAATATGTAAGAAAACAATGCCATATTTGATCGTTTTGGTTCCGTCGGCACCTCAAAACACAGTGATCCGTGACGCCATCAGAGAGTCATACGCCAAGCTGTCGTCAGATAGCATATCAGGTATGAACATTTGTATAAGTATAGCTGATTATGGATAAGTAGACAGTCACGTGATACTCTTTGTATATACTGTAAAACGCTTTAATTTCGCGAGATCGAAATTTCGCGGTTTATGTCAACAATCAGCATTTGTTATTCGCGTATTTATGAATTCGCGATTGCGTTTTCGGATATATTTATTTCGGATACATGGAAAATAATCTGTATTCGTAGTTTTTTATGAATTCGCGAGGTAAGCGATTCGCGAATATTAGAAATATAAAACTTAAGCGAATAAAACCAGGTTAACAGTAACCAAGAATGAACTCACGGCAGATATGGAAGCTTAAATATTTTATAGTGTTCATTACTCGTCAAGACACCTACGGAGACATCAAGTTTGTAAAACATTTTTTACTAATAAACCATAATATTTTTGGCTTAAAGTACATGTCTGTCACGTGACTGTCAAGTTATCGATAACCGACTATACATTTCTGTCAAATATTGAACGTTTAATGGCGGATGGATACAAAATGTTACAAAATATGTACGTCTATGCCACGCAGTAAAGTTCACTATTTCTAGGAAAAAAAAACAAACAGCTGTATTTATTGGGAATGTAAAAGATGTAACCTCGCAAGCTTATAGGCTTCGTAGATTGACCGAGATGTTTTACCGCCGTTTTCCTTCCATTAAATTTCTTTTGAAAACAAAAATAAAACACACAAAGTATTTGAAATTATTTGTTTTAGTAAAGGATAATTTTAATGACCCTTTTTCTTAAAGACGTGTACGATGTTTTGTTGTTTTTTGTTGTTGTTAATTCTAATAGAGTATTATCTCTATGTGAACGCCTTAAGATTAAATATTCATTAAAATATAGCATTAAGTTTCTATTTTGGGGAAAAACAATTGCTTGAAATACATGTATTTTTATCCTATATAAATAAATTAAATTAAAATATACTCAAATATTTGTGACCACAGTCAGTTAAAGAAATAAAGTTTACTTTCAGGAGTAAGTGACCGACCGATAGAGCAAATTGTGCGAGTTGTATTCTTGCTAGGAACGAGTGACAGATTAAGTAGGGATTATCAAAACGTAGAGAGTAACAATCATGGCGACATCATCCAGTTTGACTTTGTCGACTCCTACCAAAATCTGACCCTTAAGATATTGAATGGATTTCGTTGGGTTGTGGAAAATTGCGGTAAGGTGCGCTATATACTAAAAGCCGATGATGACGTGTTTGTAAACGTCATAGTTCTTTTGGAGGTGCTGAAAAGCTACACGATTCCACCAAGAGGGGCTGTTTTCGGATTCATTTATGGCGGAGGGCAGGTTTGGCGCCACGGAATGTGGGCAGTCAGTCGGGAAGATTATCCGAAAGATTTCTATCCATCGTATGCGTCGGGAACTGCGTACTTGTTGACAAGAAATTTGTTGGAAGATATAATAAGTATTGCAGAACGGAAGAACTATTTTCGAGTCGAGGATGTGTATATCACAGGGATTATTGCATCAGAATTACTAGGCGCTCGGTTAGTCAATATCCCTGGGGCGTCTGAAAAGAATCAAAATGCAACCAAACCCTGTGACATTGTATCAAGTAGAATGATTTTTAAAACTAATTTACGACACTATGAGATTCTGAATGTGTGGAAAGCATTGATTTCGTATAATTTGGTTTGTTCCCAAGATCAATAAAAACTGAAAAAATTGTAGCAGGGGAGGTAATAAGTTTAAGTACACCATTATATCCCTTGATGTCGTGTGGTTTCCTTACAACGTAAACCACATGACTTCTACAATGCGGCAGGGGAGATAATAAGTAATGACACTGAACTCCATTGATGCGTGTGGTTTCCTTACAACGTAAATCACGACTTCTACAATGCGACAGGGGAGATAATAAGTAATGACACCATGAACTCAATTGATGCGTGTTGTTTCCTTACAACGTACATCACGACTTCTACAATGCGGCAGGGGAGATAATAAGTAATGACACCATGAACTTTATTGATGCGTGTGGTTTCCTTACAACGTAAATCATGACTTCTACAATGCGGCAGGGGAGATAATAAGTAATGAAACCATCAACTTCATTGATGCGTGTGGTTTCCTTGCAACGTAAATCACATGACTTATTTAATGCGGCAAGCGAGATTAAGTAACGACAGCATGATACCCCTTAATGTCGTGTGGTTTCCTTGCAATACCCGTTTATCCTAATAATTCTTCAACGGAGTTTTAAGGCATGTGTTTATTTTTTGTTTTATAAAATTTTAAAATTTATATGTGGCATATTTGGGTGGGGAGTCAATAGGTTCAGTTTTTTTCAAATATAAATGAAATTGAAGAAAAGTTGTGCATGTATGCAGAAGGAGGAAGAGGGTGAAGACTAAGCGGTATCTGACTACAAATGTACTTTAACTTTGTTTTCCAATAAGGTTGTAAAATAAAACACATCAAATGTCGATTGTAATTTCGAGCTATCTTAATAAAAAGAGTTATTAAAACAAAACCTATCATGGTCTGTCTTTTTTGTCGCCCTTGAAAAAATTTTGTTTTCTTCAAAATCTGCTTTAGTGGTGTCATCATTTAGAAATTCAAAACAAAAATAGCTCATTACAATTCAAAGGTTGTTAATCACGTTTTTCATTACCACAAAAAATAAATATCATGGATAAAATTGATTTATCACTTAATGTTTAAAAACAATTATTTATTTTTGTAACTACATTGAAATTAAAGAATAAATTTGCACGAACATGAAAATAATTGTTTTTAAATTTCTTCTAATGTTTTGGTTATTTCGAATCTCATCAAAAATTAATTATAACTTTTCTATAACTAATTGTTGGAATTCACACTTAGTTTTTCTTGGGCTATACCATTTAACACTCAGTTATTCATCCATGATCTTAAAATTATTGTGAATAATATCAAATATCCAATAATATCCTTGTCTTCACACATTTTTCAGGAATTCCGCACACAAGCAGTTATAGTTCTAACTTCTGAATTTACTCCTTTGGCCAGCCCTCTAAACCATTATAAACTGCCTTCCCATAACCTTTCCTGAAATAAAAATAACATTCATAATTTCATTTTTTATAAAAGAGCAAAAGATCAATTTTGTTGACGAATAAATACGGAATTGTTTCCCTTGCCAAAACATGTCAACTATTCGTCCAAAACATAATTGATTACAAGTTTTTGTTCATCTTTCACCATCTGACTGAATTCATTTTAAATTTTATTAAAAATAAAAGAACACCACATTGAATCTTTGCTTCCACAGCAGCTCTTGTATATAAAAATGTCAGCCAAGACTGTGTGTGCGAGAGTTATCTTTATCAGTAAAAAACATAATGCATAACATGTGCCCTTTTTTCACCGCTGGTCATGATTTTGGGATTTTCAGATTCTGAATTTTCCTTTTATGTTTATATTGCAAAACATTTAAAAACAGCATTTTCAGGATCATAAAATCTTGGTTTCATGTAACCCTATACATCATATATACACATTTTTATGCATGTACATGTAAGACCAGTGTACATCTGTTGCCATCTAATCTGGATCTGCACTGATTGCTTTTTAGTCAGAAATACTCGACTCATTTTAATTTCAAAAAAAAAAAGAAAATATGCATATCAGGAATCGCCACACTGACAAAGCACAGCCTATGCATGTCCATTCATTTTGCGTGTCTGTTTAAAGCAAACAGTGTATACCCTGATCAGACTGTGCAAAAGAATAGCCTGATCTGGCCCCGTAATTATAAAACTTTGTTCATGCTCGACTCAATTTGAGCATGAAAATTTGAAGGCCTCGTTTCTGTTCATTATATAAAATAAAACATTTAAAACTGAATATATGACAAAATTGCTCTCAACAACAACTGTTGAACAGATAGTTATTCCTTATTTATGAAGACTGTTAATGTTTTAGACATTTTAAGTTTGAGCACAGAATTGAGTTGAGCATGAAAAAAGTTTTATAATCACGGGGCCTGGTTCTAAACTCGTTGCAAATGTGATAAATGACTATTTGTTATGAAAAACATACCTTGGTTTTGAATCATCAGTAAACCAGTCCACAAAGACCCGTGTAACAAGTGAGAAGACAGCAAACAGTCCAAGGAACACTGTCAGACATCCAGCCTTCACTGTTTCAACATTTGGTCCCCACTCCCTGGGACACCTGTGTATAACCATCAGGTAATGATCAAACTGCTTTTTAGCAAGTTTATCATGGTCGAATGGGTACGGGGCACCAATGCGGTAAGCCGCGGCAAAACCTGACATCACAGCAACTTCATGAGTGTTTACCAAAGTGTACGATCCACAGTAATAGGTGTGACGTTTTCCCTGAATGAATCCCATAAGAGGTACGGTGAAAGCAAAGTGACGCCATGTGTGTGAAAACTGCCGCCACCAGTGACGGTACATTATCTTCTTTGGATCCACTTTGTTTAAGCTCCAGTATTCAGAGCACTCATCATCGAGATAAATGGTTTGAAAGACATGTTGTTGTTCATCGCGAATTTTTTTCAACTGCGGTTGATAGTTTGACAAATCGAAAGACATTTCAATCTTAGTTGGGTCTGTAGGGTCTGTTCGAACTAAATACTGGTCTCGCTCTCTATGTAATTCATAATGTTCATTCATGTAGTTTTCATCTTCGTGCGTGATGATCAAGTCATTAAAGTACCTCACGTTCCCAAGAGTCTGGGACTCCATGAAACTTGGATCTTTCAGTGTACCAAGGGCACTTTCAGCATCACAGGCAAAAATAATCTCATCAAATTCTTCCACATTTCCTTTCACATCAGTAACAATAACTAGTTCATTTTCTCGTGAAACACGCTTGACCGACTTATTGCGGTAGAATTTTGCACCAGAATTTGAGATGATTTTCTCATACATCTTTTCTAAATTCGGAAAAGCAAACATTTCTGGTGTTTGACTTAGCAATCTTTCTGTGTCATAATCAAACAGTCGTAAATCATCGTCGAGAAATACTCTTGCCATAATTGCAGACGACACATTAGGTGTCTGGTTCCCGGTACCGAAGAAAAGAGCTGTTAAAGGAAACACCATTTCATTCATGAACTCATCTGAATACCCAAACCATTTCAGAACTTTTGATATCGGCAGGAATATAAACACAGCTTCAAACCTGTTAATTAATTTCAAAGTACTTTGAAATCTAGCAATATCCTTCTGAAGTTTCTTTGTTAGGTCTGACTCCGCATAGTTTGTCCAAGCCGTCTTTCCTTTCCCAAAGGAAATCATCATGTGAACAGGGTATGTCTCGAGGCCATTTTCCTGCAGAAGATTCATGGTATTTCTGTATGTTGGTGTCCCTCCTTGTACACCATAGTTTACATAGGTTCCTCTTTGTTCTTGTAGACTTGCAGTCCCTGCTACACCTCCTAGTAAAACAAACAGAGATTTAAATTTCTACACCTTGTACACCACAGTTCACATAGACCTGATCTTGCAAACATGCAGTCATTGCTACACATCCTAGTTTGCTGTCCACAAATCAAAGAAAAGTGTGTAGTGTGTCCTAGAACCTGGTTCAAGCCCCAAGTGGCAAAATGCTTTGTGACTGATTACTACAACTCTTTTGGTTTCTTTTTTGTTAACCTTTTACTCCATGGAATATTACTTACTGTAATTCCATAAGCAGTCTTATCAGGTGCTTGGTTCAGTCATTATTTCTGTCCAAGAAGCAAACAGTATAGATGTGCCAGCATTATAATCAGGATCTATAAGGGTCACACGAGGTAAAGCAGTATACATTTATATGGATTCAAAGGTTAGTTGTACTTTAGTTGTACTTCACAGCATCTTATTTGATATCAGTTACAATCAAATCATAAAGTTATGCTCTCCTTTTCCTGTAACATTTTTGTCTTATTGTGGACTGAGGCTATTTTTTCTGAGAGTGACTATGCCTGACATGCCTGTTTCACATTACCATCATTTGCTACATTTTATTCATATTTGTTATTTTGTATAATTTTAATAGATAATGGAAAAAGGGATTTTCATTCATTATGTGACTACAGAGTATTTTGGTTTTTCTATCTATGAAATGGGGGTAATTATGTTTTTTTTTGAAATTTATTATGTACTGGTACATGTCTCAAAGCTAGTTCACATTCTGTTTAAAAGTTTACATTCATGAATATGCGGCATGTTTTAAATGCATCTGGAACACTGTTATACTGTAAACAACAGATTTAAACAGCATAACTTATGTTTATTTAAGATGTTTAGCAAAACAAATCTATAAATCTATACTCTGCATCGATACAACATTCTGTTACTTAAATCAAAAGTTTGAAAAAGCTATATTTTAAAATCGAATACATGTACCTGGCACTGATCCTTTCTCCCATATTTCAACATCAAACAAGTCTGGATGTTTGCCAAGGCTGTATGCTGCCGCAGTTCCTGCAGCACCTGCTCCAACAATTAACACTCTTTTCTTCATTGCCAAGTTTGTGCAAAATTTCAACAAATACTGGAAAAGTAAACAGGTATTGTAGAAAAGATTGCAAACCGCTTAAGTCAGAGGCAATTTTGTATACAAGTGTTAATAACAATAAAATACTTCTTTACTGCATTTCAAATAGATTTCAGTGACAATATATCATATGTAACATTGAAATGGTATTGAATCAATGATTTTAAACTGCTGGAGTGGCACTTTTGAACAGAACTTATGACAAGATTTAAGGTTATAAACTTTTTAATAATATTGCCATAAGTCAGCCTTTTTAGCTCATCTGTTTAAGTTCTGTCTAAAAAAAAAAACTCTAATGGTATTTTTATTGATAAAATATAATTATACCACTGACAGCAAATGTGTCACAGGGTGAGAAAAAATGTGCATGCAGACTGGGACTCGAACCCGGGACCCCTTACTTACAGGGCGGGTGCTCTCCAGACTGTCTGTCCGCTTACACATCTTCTCCCCAGTTAGTGACTACATCTGTACCGTGACATACACCCTCTCAAATTAGGAAACTGGTCCTTGCATTTCAGAGAGTTACATGTATTTAATTTGCTATTTCAGGCTGGCGACCTCACCTGCTAGCTGTAACGACCCAGTTGGGCACCAAATGTCACAGGGTGAGAAAGACTGTGCAGCCACACTGGGATTCGAACTCGGGACTCCTCGCTTACAGGACGAGTGCTCTCCCGACTGTCCGTCCGCTAACACATCTTCTCCCCAGATAGTGACTACATCTGTACAGTGACACACACCCTCTCAAATTAGGAAATTTGTCCTTGAATTCCAGAGAGTTATGTGTATTTAAATTTGCTTTTTCAGGCTGGCGACCTCACATGCTAACTAAAATGGCCCCGTTGGGCACCAAATTTCACAGGGTGAGAAAGAATGTACAGCCAGACTGGGACTCGAACTCGGGACTCCTCACTTACAGGGCAGTGATTTTTTTATGCCAAATATTTTGGAGAAATTGGGCCCCATTCCCCCCTAAAAATAGTATATATTTTTCCCCCATGTCCAATAAAAATTCCCCCTTTGCTGGAGTCTATTATGGACCGTTCGATTTAGTCCGCTAATGTGTAATAGCGTGATAGTGAAGATGATAAATCTGAATTTTTTTCTGATGCAAGAAATTTCAACTCTGGGAAGTGTGTGGCTAGATTTACTTCATTGTTACAGTGTTAGCAAAGCAAAAGATCAGTGAATACTTTGATTTGTTTTGTTGGACAGGCTGCAAGCATCTTCCAAATATTCCCCCTTTCCTTAATTCGCGTCGCAATTTTCCCCCTCCAAACGGCTGCGACCCCCTTCCCCCAAAAGGGAAAAAAAACACTGCAGGACGAGTGCTCTCCTGACTGTCCATCCGCTTACACATCTTCTCCCCACATAGTGGCAATGACTGATTAAAAATAACACAGACAGAAGTGCAATTATATAACTTTAAAAGGGCTTTATGATCAGGGACGTCAAGCATCCGAATATGGTATTGTCCGGATAGCTTTTCAAATGCAAAACTTACGCTATTCAGTCTTAACCATGTACCAAAATTGGAAAATGAGAAATGTGCGCTCCTCTTGCGTTTCTCGTCGGTATCATCAGCTAAACTTCTGTTTATTTTGCTTTTGACCTTTGTTTGGTTAGTTTCATAACAAAACTTTCGTCTCAATCAATTGAACGCTCGATTTCGGTCTTCTACACAATCTAGAATTTGCGAAGGTTGCATAAAGATAAATCTAACTCAAGTAGACCCTTCCACAGCTGATGATATTTTTTGCACAAATTTGCCATAATGATACTTTGATTTTTTTATTGCTTTGGTAAAAATATATTCTGCAAAAGAATCTGAACTGCTTACCAGTTTCCTACATTTTCCGACAAAACAGATTAACGAATCCATGATCCAGCTTAACAATAGGCTTTGTTGATAGTGTAAATAAGAATAACAAAACAATTAAAACATAACAATATGTGCAATGTGTCAACAAATGTTAATGACAAAAATGGTAATTTTAATATAAATAAAATTTCTTTATATTTCACTAGAAATGACACTTTATGTATTACCTTCTAAAATATTAAACAAGAGAAATGGGCATCCTAGCTAGAAAGAACAGCCCTCACACACAATTAACACATCAAAACGAAAAAGGTAAACAGTATATACTTTAAATGAATAATATTATCAAAAGACACCACAAAAGAATATAACAACCGAATCTGGAAGATTAATCGCATTGGAATGGCGTGAGACCAAACTTACATACCACGCAACCTGGAGGATGAATCATTTTGGGACGGCGTGAGGCCAAACTCAAAGTGTAATTCGAGAAAAAGATGAATGTTTTCAAGATAATTATATAAAAAATATCATCTGAATCTTTAACTTTAACTTTAAAACTTTAAATTAAACTTAAACAAATACTGGTGTCTGGATAAATAATAATGTAAACAAATAAATAAATATTAAGGAAAAAAAAACACCGGCGCAATCATTGATATTGACGAAATGTTACTTGAAAGTTTTTTATTAACAACATACAATTTCTAGGCTTGATCATGAAAAGTAATTGAGCGTCGGAACGTAATGAATTTCTTTGTTAATGCCAACTAATCTCGGCTATGACAGTGATTACGCGTTGGCAATATACCGCGGTACACAGGTTATTGTGGTATATCTGCCGACAGTACGATATCGCGATGTGATTTTCAAATACTTATATTAGATATTTGTTACAAGAAATGAAACATACTTGAAGCAATGTTCAATTGAACAAAAACAAGCTGTAATTTGTGTGTTTAAGAGAACCACTGCAAACTTGTTTACAATTTTATCGATACGTTCCGGTACTATTTTCTGCTACGTTCCATCTAATCATGTATAGTTTGTACACTGCTGATTTTAATCACTATTTGTAATTGACAATAAAGACAACCTAATACAATGTTTAGCGTGTTATTTTATCAGTAATAAAAATGCAATATATTTCAATATTCTGCAATTAATATGTAAGTACATGTAAAATAACGCAATATATAATTCTTTTTTGCTATAGCCATCCCTACTATCCATGGTCCTTGAACCTTCAGTGCAATATTTTCCGATCATAACCATTCATTGAACAGCGACATAGGGCCCCGAGTTTTAACCAATTTCGACAAGGAATCTATCTAATATTTTACCATAAAGCCATAGTAAACTGTAAAGGAATAAAGGAAACAAAGAAAACAAGAAGTAGAAACATTTGTAATTGGGGCGCGTCACGGGGAAAGGTACCTTCGGACGGTTGACGTCAATCCTATAAATGACGTCATAAAGTTGAGCAGACGAAAGTTACTATTATACATTTCGCAGTGAAAATACAATTTTATTAACAAAATGTGTAACAAAATCACTTTTTAGTTATGTTTTATTATTGTAAATTCTTTCTAAATATTGTAACAACTAAAATGTCACAAAATATTACCGAAGGTACCTTTTCCCGTTGCATGCCCCTTTATCTTACTATCTTAATTTATCCTGTGAAAAAAAAACAGCATGTGGGCGAACATGCAATATATGAGAGTGTGCGGGACTGGAGAAAACAAGATCAGATGTTAGACATTCCCATAAAGAACAGATGTAAATTCCACTTTCACAGTGGCTATTAGACTGGCTCCCGTCCCTATGTTCTGTTATATATTCTCATGTCACTTATACCATAATCACCAATACCTCCAAGAAAAGCAACTCCTGCAGATACCTTACTGATATGCATTTCCCAGTAAGCATTATATATCGAGCCAACATTGGACCGATAATGTCTTCAATATCGGCCCATCATCAGAAATAGATATCGGCCCACAATCGGCCTTGCAAAGTTGATGTAATATCGGCCAACATACTTTCCGACATCAAGCCGATATTGTTCCTCGATAAAATCGACATCGGCCCATCATCAGATTTTTATATTGGCCCGTCATCAGATTTTTATATCGACCCATCGTCAGATTTTTATATCCACCCATCATCAGATTTCTATATCCACCCATCATCAGATTTCTATATCAGCTAGGCATCAAATTTCATTATCGGCTCTAGAAAAGAGCATTTTCCCCTGCACAGTCATTCTTGCAAAAATTTACACAATGATTCAAAAATTCAGATAAAATGTGATCTTTTCACTTGGCTCATCTAAAATCTTTAATCGTTTAATAAACTTTATCTAATCATATTTTGATTTTGCATAGAACAAAGTCGCGAAAAATTGTGACAATTGTAAACTGATGTGCCAGCACATTTACTGCAACAGTAACATAATAAAACGGAAAGAAAAATGACTGAAAATAGGAACAACAATAAATGATTTAGTAAAAAAGCTTACTGGCAATTACCGAGTATATCACTGAAAGTATTGCGATTTTAAATTTCGTGTTGCATACGTCGGAGCTAGTCCCGAAGTGAATGAAGAGAATAAACTAATTAAAAGTTAAACATTTTTGTCCGAATAATTTCACAATATTAAATTTTTTACCAGATCGAATTTTAAAAATAAATATAGAACATAAAATTACCGGTTTCCAACGTGTCTTCTTCATTTCTGTATCTGACATCCTCCCCGCAGAGTTGTCGATTTTTGGATGTACGTTCGTATATCACACCGCAATTGGGCCGATATTGAAAGATCCGACTTTTTAAAATGAGAATTAGTATGAGAAATTGACGCTAAAATTTGACGGAAAATATGGCAAATATAGAACGGAACATATTTTCACTATATAATTGCACTATACAGTTGGATGCTTATAGTCGGTCATCCTGATGACCGACATATTATAATCGACCAAACTTGAGCTTTCTACCTGAACACCGGTGATGTAAAGCAAAGATCACGTTCCAGACGGAATAGATAATTAGACTCTTACT
This sequence comes from Corbicula japonica, assembly GCA_038501625.1. Taxonomy (NCBI): domain Eukaryota; kingdom Metazoa; phylum Mollusca; class Bivalvia; order Venerida; family Cyrenidae; genus Corbicula; species Corbicula japonica. The sequence goes on along the minus strand of JAZAYU010000265.1, from coordinate 94,948 downwards.
CAGTCGTTATTTATGGATAGACTCTTACTCAGTCGTTATCTATAAAAACCTAGAGGCCTCTTATTGGCTGTTGAAGGACGTCACATTTGGAGTCTGTACCTATTCTTAAATCCTCTCTCCAGCTTCTTATCAGCTAGGCTTATTACTCATAAAGATATTTCCGACAACGAACAATAAACATATACATGTACACGGTTTTTGTCTAGTAAATGTACACTGTGTATGATAAACAAAAGATGTACAGCTTATGAATTTATTAAAACAAAGCAAATAAAATGTGTAGAGAACACTGAACAGAGATTAGCTACTTATTTTGCTTACCATGAATCTACGAACTTGTGCAGCATTTTGTGAAACTCGTGGATCAGAGGTATCCCAGGGAATGTTTTACATGGTTTAGCTAGCTCGATATGGATACATCCGTCGGTACTTTCTTGATAATTTTGCTTAACTGTTATCTTGCATTTTGCCACTTATCAACTGGTTGCTAAAGTTTTATAAGGTTTTGAATGTAAAAATTATCTTTAGAACACCAGAACACACAGTTTTGCAGAAATCTTAAATCGGGTAATGAAACTGAAAATAATAGACACTACAAGTTTAAGCTTTACTTAGTTGTAATTTGGTTTTGAATCAACAAAATAATCTTTGGAACATGCGAACACACATACTTTTGCAGTAGTATCAAATCGGGTCATGAAACTGTCAATAATAGACTATACAAAATTTTGCTTTCCAAAACGCTAGTCGGTTATTAGCATAACCTTTTAACAAAAAAGACGGCGCTGTAGTGCATACTTGAAGTTGCGAATTTTAATTCAATGCGTTAGGTTGTTATTCGAAGTCATGAGACATACTAAGTGAATACCAACATTCTAACGATATTGTTCTAGATCAAAAAGAACAATTTTATCATACCTGTGAGTCCCTGACAGACTGTTCACGTTTTTCTCTCCCACCCTATGACTGTGAAAAAAGTTTGTTTTTTTAACATATTCTGTAGCTTTTGATATATATTTACAGCTTGATAATCGTTGCTTTCTAACACTTTCTGACACAAAAATATTGTTTGACAAACTTTTCCATTTCGGTTTACTTCCAAGTAAATTATTAACTTGTTCTCAAACAGGGTTAGATTTATCACCAGCTTAAATACATCTCATTCGAAAGAGGAAATACCTATAAGTAAACTTACATTTTTGTATGGCATCCAATAAAATTGGCTTAAAATTCAAACTTTTCTGACGTCTTGTTAAAAGGATGTGCTAATGACCGACTAGCATTTTGGAAAGCTAAAACTTGTATCGGGAATATATCGGACCAATAACATAAACTGATATCAGCAAGCCTATACTGGCCTGATATACCTGTGCTTGCTGGGTTTACTTCCCTTATCTCCCAGAACATAGATGGTTCAGCATATCGGTAAACAGGGAAAATGAAATGAATAAAAAGGAGATAATAAATATTTCAGTGTTTTCTTTAATAAACCATCTAGCTGGTGCCAGGCTAAGTGGCTATACACGGCAACGACTGCTATGAAATATGTGAACATGTAATTTTGTATCCTATCGAACAAGACACTTTTGAAAAAATGCCAATATAGATTTATTTATTCTGTTCGTGAACAGTAAAATAAATGCATATAACTGCAAACGCCGCTCAGGAGGACATATGCTTAAACGGTGTTAATCGAAGCTTTAGTTTGCTGTGTAAAAAGTAACGCTATTCTATGGACAGCAGTTTAATAAAATTGGTTTCCCATAAACAACACAGCGATGGACGAAACAAAATAATTAACGACTCTAATAACCGCGGAAGGCTCAGTTAGTCTCATTACCCAATATCCATTAATCAGTATCGGAAATTAAAAAGTCTTTTGAAACACGTGGGCATACATTTTTAACAAACAAGCAACTTGATCTGTATGTGTCTTTCCGATGACAAATTGGAAAGTTCAGTTTATATTGTTAAAATCACACATTTAAGGACTGAAGCAATATTTGTATAGTATTGAGTTCCCCAGGGTATCATTTATCAGTGTTTTAGTAAGTATGCGAAACCAGAAGATGGACAACGTATGAATCTATACTAGAAAAGTGATTAAAAGAAAAATCGAATAAAATGTGTTTTTTTCCCCAAAGATATTAGATTGAAATGAAAAAAGGAAGAAGATTTCCGCCTGGACGTATTTTCCATTCGCATGGCTCAGCATTTTAAAATTCAATACGTCGATGTTTTTATTTTATAAATAAAAAATGAAAATATTTTGAAGGTCCTTAGGAAAATCTAAGATTTTGCAGTTATCGTCGTGATTGAAAAATTATTAATTCAGAATTAAAAACCGGAACGATATTGTACATCAACTTTGTTTACATTACATTTAAGCTGTATAGAAAAGCAGATTTACTTCTATACCTATACCCAAGCGATCGCATTGAATTTGATAAAATCTTTTCATATCGAACTTATTAAAATCGATTTAAATGGGAGAACATACGTCAGTAACATTTAACTTTATTTTATTCCCTTAACAAAATAGTCGATGTTAATGACCAGACGACGAAATTTAGTAAAAAATGAAATGTTGGATGCTCACGATTTGTGCCTTTATATATATCATAGGTAAGTATATTTTTATTTCTATTTGTCAAAGATAATTAGTATGACCCGGATGATTATGGGTATAATCCTTCCTATGAGTTTAAACTTGTAATGTTTGTTTTAGATAAGGAGAGACATAATTGTTCATACGACTTTTAGATTATTAGGAACATATTCTAGGCATGTATAGATTTTTTTACGAACACATTCCATGTATGTCTTTAAGAGTATTAGGAACGTATTCCAGGTATGTCTTTTATAGTATTAGGAAAATATTTCAGGTATGTATTTTATAGTTACTGTATTAGGAACATATTTAAGGTATGTCTTTAAGAGTATTAGGAACGTATTCCAGGTATGTCTTTTATAGTATTAGGAAAATATTCTAGGTATGTATTTTATAGTATGAGGAACATATTTAATTTTCAGGTATGTATTTTATAGTATTAGGAACATATTCCATGTATGTTTTTAAGAGTATTAGGAACGTATTCCAGGCATGTCTTTTGTAGTATTAGGAACATATTCCAGATATGTATTTTATAGTATTAGGAACATATTTTAGGTATGTCTTTAAGAGTATTAGGAACATATTCCATGTATGGCTTTTATAGTATTAGGAACATATTCCAGGTATGTCTTTTATAGTATTAGGAACATCTGAGAATTAATAAGAACATATTTTGAGTATCGGACTTAATGTTGCTTATGGCGAGTGGTGATTTTAAGATTGCACGTGTATTTATCAATCCATTTTAAATGATATTGTCCCTACTTGGGAGCAAACACCCAAGGAGACAGCGCATAGCCATGCAGTTCCAACTAATCTACCTAATGAGCGAGCCGGAACAACCCTCAAAAGGTTTTTTCATTGCGACACTTACGCTTGTAAATACTTCATTTTTTAAAGAGTTATGATCGATGTTTCGTATGGTTTTATATCAGTGGATTGATGCTTCAGGTATTGTTCAATCATCCTTATGACCTTATGATACACATTTTGATTTTTAATTTGTTGTCGTTTTGATGTTTCATGATTTGCAGGATTAATCTTCTCAGATCCATTGAAAAAAATACTTATGTTTACTAATCGTTTTATCTGTCGTTCTTTTTTTCGTTCATTTCCAATGAAAAATTGTATCTTATTTTAGGAATATCAATATGAACTTAGCATACTTATGAACTTAAAATAGCTTAACCTTTAAAATAACTTTCACATTTTATCGTTTTAGGTTATCCGCCATGACAACCACGACCCTTAATTGAAAAAAAAGTAGTTCACCTAATTCACTTTATACCAAATATTGGATAAAAATAACATGTTCTTGTCGCCAAATGATTTCAGCCAAGCTTCTCCAGAAACTAAGTCTTAAAGATTGAAATTAAAATTTCTTATTTTTAATTTGTCTCTAAATCAACAGGAGTTTAAACTAAAACATGCATCCTTCTTTGGGTATCTCAGTACAATATAATAATTTTCGGAATTTACTCTAAAACTTATGTTTGACGTATTAGTACAGACTACAGTAAAACGCTTCGAATCTCACAGCAGTAGCGGCCTAAACATAACATAAGGCAAACCGAACAAAATGGTACGATCGCTGTAGATTACCATCTTCTCTTTCAGTTGGCAGGACGGATGGTTTACGTAGTTTCAGAAGTTACCGGCGCTCTGGCACAGGATCCGGATTAAGCCAGTACAAACTATACTGAAATATTCATTACTCGGAGTTGACTTTAAACACACAGAGTTGTGGATTTTGCAATTCGCATTTTACACCCTATTTGACAAATACATAGCTTCTACATTAAACTATGTAAATTTTAGTCTTGAAGTCTATGAAAATATTTAATTTCCCGATGCGGGCATTTTTGAAAATATTATACTACAGTTACAAATAAATATATCGATATAAGAACATATTTCATTAATTTCTATTAATTCGGCAGTGTTCTGATTATTTCCAATAGATGAAAAGGGAAATTTGAAAGCCACCGAACACGACAAATATGAAAATATCGCAGGCTCGGTTTGATTAAGCCTGTTCATGGGCAGTAATGGAAATGCATATTACTGCCCCCGCTGCCTAGTCCCGGGTTGAGTGCAACTCAGTATTTCCAAAAATAAAAAGAACAGTTTCGATCCATCCCAAACGATGGTGTGCAATATGCTGTGGCGCTGACGGTAACAATGTGGTTTCTCTATATTGTATGTAATGTATTTTTGAAGTTGCGATTCAACAGAAAATTGCCTTTTAAAATTAGTTCCTCTCAACAATTTAAATATCACTGTAATGATATTGTTTGTGCCGTGTGGCGGCTGTTAAACAGTCGCCCCGTAAATTCATCAATTGCTGTTATCAATTACGATCTTTAAAAAGGTGAAATATGCATATCAGGAATCGCCACATTCAGAAAAAAACAGCCTCCTCACACAGTCAAGGAGAAGAGAGAGGGAGAGAGCATGATTAATAAAATGATCAGTTTCAGAAAAGACACCACAAACAATTAACAAAAATGAGAACCCGAGGGGTTACCTCCTTGGAACGGTCAGTGGCAAATCAAATTGCCACTGGGGGTTTAAACCAGGTTCTAAGGTGCTATGCGACGTGGACAGAAATATATGTTTCCATTACCGCCCATAGATAGGCTCAGTTAAACTGAACATTTTGATATTTGTCGAATCCAGTGGCTTTGAAAGTTCTTAGCCATCTATTTAAAAATTATATTGTATCCATTGCATATTTCATTTCAGGACTGCAGCAATCATTATCGGCTGTGTTGTCGGTGGAGTCTTTTTATTGCTCATTATCGTTGTCATTGCAATTAAATGCTATATGTCCAAAAGAGCAAAAACATGTCCAGCCACTACAACAAGCACCCAACCGGGGCCAGGTTATTCAACAGGCTTTATAGCGCCTCCACCATACAACCAAAACCCGCCTAGCTACTCCACATTTGATAAATACCCACCCAATAGCAACTTAACAGATCCGGCTTACCCACCACCACCGGCTAGATACTAAAACCAGCACTCGATGCTCTTACAGGCAGGTTCGTATCGGTGAAACATATATGATGCCACCTTTTTCCAAAAGTGAAATCCTCCGTTTTTATAACATGCCATCGACTCTGTATTTAGAAACACATACTTCTTGCATAAAATATAATATATTACATTTTCGAGGAAGATTTCACAAAAAGGTAAACTTTGACTGCATGGGATAGAAAGCGGTGCTGAGTGGATATTTCTAAATAATTTAGACACATGAAACAGTATTCGTGTACCCGAAGACTATCGGAGATTAAAATCATCATGGTAAAATGATAACATCCAGAAAAAATACAAGACAATTCATTTTGACTTAAAGCAAGTTTACCTGGTGATAATGCTCAGACACAGGTAAGAATTGTGGGGCTATGGAGAAGACTAAATGATGCACGCTTTTCTCAGTAGAGAGAATCTTACTGCTTGGACACTCGGCACACATTTGAACCGGGGCCTGGATATAATGGAAAACGACTCAGTACTGAAGTGGACAAGTAATATTCAGGAGCACAACCTCGAACTTATCATCAAAATAAGTCACATTCAGTCTTCTTTTACAATATAGCGCATGCATCTCCATCAAAATTAACAACAAATTAACAGAAACGGAAACATGACACTGCATATTTTACTTATTTTCCCGGAATCACATTTACTTGCATTACAATGTATGATTGGAAAGGAAATTTAAAGATGTTTTTAATGTATTTGAAAAATCGCATTTAAATATTTCTGTTGCATGAAACAAGAAAATGTTTGCTTTTCTTAATTATTTGCCTGTTTGGTTTAAGAACAATAAAGAACAATAAAGTTAATCTCTAACTGTGATATTTTTTGAAATCTTAATCTAACCCCATTTGAAAAGAACTTTGGATCTTTCTATATTTTCGGTTGTTTAATAAATGAATATGTTTCACATTTTAGCTATATGATGATTTATTATATACCGGTAACCATGAATGATTTTATAAACTTATAAAGTACATCGTGTATCAGCTGGATTGATACAACGGGACAGATTAATAAATGCTTGGACCACATAATAATAATGTATTATTTTTTTGTAATTTTATTAGTTATAAAGATTTGTGTGAAAAGTCTTAACAGATGTACATGCGGCTAGCTATTATTTGCCATTTTCACTCCACAAATATAAAATTAAAAAAAATAAGCACATGGTCAAAAATGGCGAGACAAAAAGTAGGAGAGAAATGTAAGAGCTAAACGTTCGACAGCGGACTTGCATATTAAATGGGGAAAGGCAGCTACACACATCTTAACTTTATTTAAATAATGATTTAGCAATACTTTGTTTTTCATGAAACTTTTGAAAACAACTTTTGTAAAAATAGCGAAGAGTGTGATTTTCTTCGATAATTTCTGTCGAATTAGCTCTTATTAAAATCCATGTGTAAAGAGTCCGGTGCGCTTTTGCACGGAGAGTATACTTCAAACTGTTAAGACCGTCTATGGCATATCTTTCAGTTGTTGAGTTAAGCAGGCATCCACTGAAAGTAAATGTTGATCAGTTAATTAAGATTCAGGTGTTTAGTTAGTTTTTGTAAAGTATAACTCATTCGCAGAGATTATATTGTACAGACATGATTTAAAAACGGTCTTGGTAAACCCTTATCCAAAATAATTCAGGGTATTTGTCGTACTTCCACGTTATATATACGACCTTCTCAATCCTTCTAATAAAGAAGTGATATAAGCATATCAATATTGCTTTAATCAAACAGTTGCTTTGCCGAATTAGATTTACATAATTATCTATTCTTACAATGCTCTAATACAAAGAATTATATTACCAAATTCGATTAACATCCGTTTTCTTTTCGATGTATTGATCGATCAAACAATGAAATTAATTTACCAAATTAGATGAACATTCTTCTCTTTCGATGCATAAATCAAACAGTTGTATTTCCAAATTCGATTAACATTCTTTTTCCTTTCGATGCATTGATCAAACAATTATATAACCAAAGTGGATAAACATCCATTTCCTTTCGATGCAAAACAATTGTATTTCCAAATTCGATTAACATCATTCTCCTTTCGATGCATTAATCAAACATTTATATTACCAAATTGGATAAACATCATTTTCCTTCCGATGCATGAATCAAACAATTGTATTTCCAAATTCGATTAACATCATTTCTCCTTTCGATGCATTAATCAAACATTTATATTACCAAATTGGATAAACATCATTTTCCTTCCGATGCATGAATCAAACAATTGTATTTCCAAATTCGATTAACATCATTTTCAAAATTGTATCAACATCTCTTTCCTTCCCATGCATTAATAAAACAATTATATTACCAAAGTGGATTAACATCTCTGTCCTTCCGATGCTTTAACATACTGTAACGGGCTATATTTGCCGCTGGGCGTGTTATCGTCATGTTAAGATGACGAATTCTGAAACAGATCAAAGAATATTTGTCAAGATGTGTCTTCTTTTACCATTATTGTTGTTATTCATGAAGAAAGACTTTATTAGTCAAAGTTCGCAATTAATTTTGTGAGTTTTCTGATTACCGGTCTGATTCAACAGTATAAGAGAACATCAGATGTAAAAACCTTAACAAACATCTCAAGTCAATTCAAGCCAAAGTCTTGAAAAGACCTGACTTGACTTGACCTCCGTGTAAATACATAATTGTATTTTATTATCTATATGTCGAGAATGGAATTTTGAAACTTCGTAGGAAGATGGAATGGCGAAAATTTAAATGAAGTAAACGTTTAAAGACGATTCGGCGAAATCATGAATTCCTTTTGTCGAAAACTCAAATGAACGAAAATTTGCCAAAAGAAAGATCAGGGGCGCATTGGTACAATTGTTACCGAAGTGTGAGTACAAAGAGAAGTTACCGCCTTGAAATGGCCTAAGGCCAATGCCAACATATAATCCGGTTTTCCAAACCAGATTGTAAAGGCAACATCTTCACACTTGCCATTGCAAGTTCAAGTAAATTGTCGTCATGAAATGCCACAACAGGCTTAGTCGTCAACAAAGTAACAGGTACTCGGTAACATATAATAGAAAATGTATAGATATCCCAAAATCCATACAAATATGATTTGCCCAGCCAATCATGCATGTGACAGACACAGTACATTCCATCCGTATCCCCAAGAAAAAGGGATAATTCAAGTATTTTTATGTACGGCCGTCCACGATTGACATTCTGCATGGTTTGAAGTTAGCAATTTACCATCAAGGGAGGTTACACCAAGGGAGGTAATTTCTAACCTACGATAGAGGTCGTCGTCCTCTCCTCCCCAACCAAAGAACATATTAGACATTCCATTAATCTGCTTGTAATGTTCCGTCGATATGGCACTAACACCTCCAAAATAATCAACGTATGGAAGCCTGGAACATTAATAAATGTGAAAAGAATGAACATATACTTGTAAAAGTTGAGTTGCGCTCAACCAAGTCATAGATGTCTACAGCGTAAACAGTAAGTAACATGCACTTGCATTACTGCATATGAACACGCTAAATCAAATCGAACCTGCAATATATGTCGTTCTCGGTGGCCCTTTCAGTGTTGTTGTATATATTATTAATTTAATTCAACGATATATTTTTTCATTTTTAATGAAACATACGAAACGGATATATAATATATTGGTTTTTGATGTCATAAGTGGTTCCAATTAGCATGCATCACAAATCAATAATCTGAAATTAAATTAAAAAAACAAAACAATTGCTACAATTCTAAAACTCCAAACTATCTTAAGTATAAACATGCATCTCATGTAAAACATTAAAAAACTAAGATAGATTGTTGACCAGTCATTGGGTAGTAGGAAAGAATGCGATTCTCATAATTGTTCGGTGGTAGATACCTGTTTAAACTGTCTGGTAGACACGGAAAGATGTGTTGGTTCTTGTGGACATGAATAAGGAATTCTGTATTCCTCGGGCAGGAAAAAATAAATTGGTATTCATAATTTTTTTTGGGAGCCAGTTACCTGTATCTAAACCGGCTGTTGGACACGGACAGATGTGTTGGCTGTTGTGGACATGAATAAGGAATCCTGTTTCATCGGGTAGAAAACAAAGTGGTATTCATAATTGTTCAGAGCCAGTTACCTGTATCTAAACCGGTTGCTTGACACGGAGAGATGTGTTGGCTGTTGAGGACATGAAAAGGGAATCTTGTTTCCTCGGGTCGAAAACAAAGTGGTATTCATAATTGTTCAAAGCCAGTTACATGTACCTGTATCTAAACCGGCTGCTTGACACGGAGAGATGTGTTGGCTGTTGTGGACATGAATAAGGAATCCTGTTTCCCCGGGTAGAAAACTAAGTGGTATTCATAATTTTCAGAGCCAGTTACCTGTATCTAAACCGGTTGCTTGACACGGAGAGATGTGTTGGCTGCTGTGGACATGAATAAGGAATCCTGTTTCCTCGTGTAGAAATCTAAGTGATATTCATAATTGTTCAAAGCCAGTTACCTGTATCTAAACCGGTTGCTTGACACGGAGAGATGTGTTGGCTGTTGTGGACATGAATAGGGAATTCTGTAGTCCTCGGGTAGTAGATCAACGTCATGTAACACTACGCAAGAGTAATCGAAGTCCTTCATCGCCTCTACAAAACCGACATTCAACAGGAGAGCTCTGTTAAATTTAGATTCATGGTCCTGAAAAAGTGTTACAGATGACATTGAACTTTTGTTAATAATATAAAGAATGTAAAATAATTTAGTACTATACTCATATAAGTAAAACATTAAAGCCTTGTAATTACTTGCTCTCTTTTCCTCTCTACTTTTGGCTGTGTTGACTGTGTGTGGCCATTCTTGATATGCTTGTTTCCCCTTGTTGTCACACGGTTAAAAATCGCTATAGGGAGAAGAAGAAAACGAAGAAGACGTAGTGAAATTTAACCTGTATAATGATGAAATAATTATTTAAATGACACCGCAGGCAATTATCGAAATACCGAACCGAGGGTTACCATTACGCACTTATGAACTTTTACGCCTTAATACGCCTTAAAAACACAAAAGCTAGTTGAAACAACCCTACACTTGCTCTCTACTCAAGATTCCCCAAAAATACAAAAAAAATCACAAGTTAACATGACGATTTGGCTATAATTATGTTTTGAATAAGTTTATGCATATCTTAAATACCGACCATAGGTGTTTTAATTTAAACTATCAAAATGTGTTAAAGTGAGAAAAGTCAATTTTAGTTATTTTTTAATTTTAAATTGTTTGTTTAAAATTTGTCAAACGTCACAAAAATATTTAACCAAAATATCACGAAATTCAGTACCTCTATAATTAACGTTAAACATAATTATTTATTTTTGTTTTAAGTTTATAACTTTTATAAATGATTGCAGAATATTTAACATAAATTTGATTTCAATGATTGCAAAAATAATTTCATTAGGTGTAGAACTATTAATTAAAAAAATAAATTTAAAACATTCGGCAAAGAGAACTTACTATTTCGACTATGTAAATACCATACATGATATTTTGCTTTTGGAGAAAAGGATGCATGTAATTCAAAAATATTCGGAGATGTTCTGCTCTGTCCCTGTATGGTACCAGAATTGCAACTCGACTTGTGGATGTGCAGTTTGGGGGTACAAATATTCCTCCAGGTTGGAGGTTTGGTCCAAGTAGATATTCTATTTCATCCAGTGTCTTGTGAGATATATTAACAATGACGCGCGTCAAGTTATCTGAAATAAAAACTTTGTTGATTTTAACTCATTTAAAACATCAATTTTCGGTAAATAATCTGTTACCGGAGTCATGCAGCGACGATTGCGTTTATTTGAACAAACTTTTGTTAGGTTGTCCCAGCTAGATCAATAGGTAGCTTAATTGGAACTGAATGGCTAGGCCCTGTTTTTCTTTAATCAATCCATGAGATAATTTAAAAGTGGTGTTTTGTGGATGAAAGAACATACATGTACATATATATATCAAATTCCAAAATAAGACACTAAAACCATTTAAATAAAAAAGAGAACCAGCGAAGAACTTTGAACGGTGTGTGACAAAAAATACTTACTGCTTAAATCTAAACCAGGTTCTATTGTGCACAAACCTTTAACTTGCTCAGCATAGTTTAAAAAGGAGTCTAATTGTTAATTTTACTCACCATGTACGATATATCCTTCTTTGCACATATTCAAAGTTGTATGATATATTGCCATTGGCACGTGCATTAGACAATACACAAGCGTTAACACAGCGGTCAGCAAAACATAGGCTAAAAGAAGCCTTCTCCAAAAAACGTTCTTGAAAATCGCATTTTTAACAAACAGTCTGGTCGTACACGACCTCCAAAACATGCTTCCTGACTACACAGCCTGTTATAAGATGTATAATTTGTCAAATCCTATAACGCTTTGCTCTTCAACTGCAATCGTCGAAGATTTTCAGCCGAAAATCATTCTCAACTGAATGTTAACACATTTATTTAGTAGTCATCTTATCATTTTGTAATATGCAATACATTTATGAAACATTTCCGTCGTCACAAATATAAATTTTCTTTTCTGTTTGTTTACTTTGCTTATCATTTCACTTAGATAACTGCGATGTCATGAGTACCTTTAAAAGATCACCGCTACAGTTGAAACATAAACGGTCATATTTACTATGTTGTTCGCATTAAAGATAAGGCATTCAAATTAAAGTGTTATAGTGAAAATGTCCTTCATGCTTATCGTTGTCGTTTAGTTCTCACTGTTGTTTGTGTTTATTTGTTGGTCAACACAATCATTTATTTTCTAAATTTTCTGTTGATTAATTTTAGTACATCGAATCTTAAGAAAGCGCTGTCATGAAAGGGTTGCCCTGTACCGAAATTCAAAAGCTATCTTCTTGTTATCAAGATCTGACAATACAGGCTCCTTAAAGGTATGTGTTTTGTTGCTTGCAATCTGTCCATATACTGTTCTGTACAGGTAAAGGTATTTGTTTCATTTGATGAAAATAAGTGTTGGTTCACTGTTTTCAGTTTTGCAAGCATGTCCTTTTGACACAGTAATTGGCAGAAATACACACAAAACTGAAGCGAGATTCGTTAACATTTGTTTTCCAAGTTAAAACATGATATCTGCCAACAATCAACTAAAATGTTCACACCTTTCACAAGAGTATTGAAATCCACCAAATAATTCAAAATGTGTTTACAAACTTACTTTTGCTTAAAATAATCTCAGAGATAAAAGTTTCAATGAAACATACACGTTTAATAAGAAAACGACACAATCTGTATAATTCAAAGTAAAAAAGCAAAATAGGTGTCACATTTATTATTTTTGTCAAATTTGGCTACTAAGCGTTTTATCTCGAGGCCATCTCTGATGAGATACGTATCGCGTTACGGTATAAGTGCATTTAAATCAGATCTCATTCTTAAGTTATCCCTCTGATTTATATAAAAAAAACGGAGTTTAAGGGGTCGCAAACATTGCAAATGGCGAAAACTGGCTAAAATTTCAAAAATAAATTTTGGGGGAAATACTTATTGCCTACTAGATTTTGGTAAAGAAATGTATTTACCTAAGGATCATGAGGATGTAGTTAATGTTTGCAGGCTCAATTAGTGTAATTGATGTTCTAATTACCAAGCACATATTAAAACAAAAGAAAAACCGTTTGCATGAGAACTCTAAAATTCGTAGACAATAAAGCAAAGGAACTCACACCTGAAATAAGTATATGCTGATCTACAATGTTTAGTGCCAATTCGTCAAAATAATGTTAGGGTTTTCAAAAAAATTCAAGAAAAACTTACGTCCGGGTTCTACTTTCAGTCTGAAGTCAAAACATTTTGATTTAACTGTTCAAAAATCGACATTAATTCTCACTGGCAGACAATGAAAGTGAAGAAATATAGTGTCACGTGGCTGTATTTAAGTTTGGATGCTCATGTTGATTGAAAAATGCTTTATTTACATAGAACAGACACACACAAAAAAGAAATACCGTTTGCACAAGAAGTCTGCAATGACTTTTTAAAACGTCTAGTAAAAAGGTATCGCGTAAAAACTTGTTTACAATATTTTGCGGTCATCTGTCAAAAAAATATCAGAAATTTTAAGCAGTAAATTAATATGTTTTGATTTCAAACCGAAAGTAGAACCCGGAAGTAAGTTTTCATTGAAACATTAACTACATTCTGTGCTAAATACCTTTCTTTACTAAAATCTAGGTGGCAAAAAGTATTTTCCCCAAAATTCGTTTTTGAAATTTTAGCCTTTTATCGCCATTTGCAATGTTGGTGACCTCTTATACAGAAATAAGAAATATAATAGCATATACACGTTTGAATCAAGAAAGGATTCTTTTCTAAAACAAAGTCCCAAAACGATTCGTTATAATGTACATGTTCTGACGAATCCATGGGTTACGATTTCATTCACCGATTTAAAATCACCCCACGTTGAACTGTGCTATATCTGTGCATCGTTACAGCCTAAATTGTATAGTCAACCATTTGCTGAATACTACCTGTAAACATAAACCTCCCGGGGATAAAGACCACATTTAATTAGTCTTATTGACTAATATAGTATAACAAAATCAGCTGTGAACAAAGACCACCTGCCTTTAAAGACCAATTTTGGGTTCTCCCCTGAGTGGTCTTTGAAGACAGGTTTGACTGTACTTCAGTTAAAATCATGAAGTTCGATACCTAAATGGACATAAGTTGCAAATTATTTTTTGAAAAAAAAACAACAATCAGTTTAACTGCTGATCACAAACATTAACATTAAAATGCAGTTGGCTAGTGTTTAATTTTAACAGATATAAGACTGCAATTTTTATTTGTTTTTGATCGTTTTTATAACTTTTTTGTAATCTACAAGAAATGTCTTCAAGTAAGTAGTACTTCTAAACTTGCTTTTGTTTAAATATTTCGGCCAGTTTATACTCGTAGATGGGTGGTTTCAATATTCCAGCCAATATAGATTCGGATATTGTTCAATCACCCCAAAGATATACTTTCTGCATTCAAATTTTGCCTTTGGCGTTGTCTGTGATATGCAGGATTTATATTCTTAGATCCCCTGTCATAATTATTTGTTTAGTTCCGCCCATTGTTTTCTCGTTTAGGGCAAACCCATTCTTTTATCTGGGGACCATACACCACTGAACATGGAATGGTATTAATCTGAAAATATCTCATTGAAGGTTCCATGTTGATCGCCATATGCATACCATCGTTTGGGATGGCTCAAAATTGTACTGTTATTGGTGTAAATATTGAGTTGCTC
>JAZAYU010000265.1:0-75000 GCA_038501625.1 Corbicula japonica | reverse complement strand
TTTGAAGGTTTAATACAGATAAAAATTTGAGCTTAACAAAAAGGACTGGTGCAAAATATATTGCTATTGAAAAACATGTGCGTCTGAAACTGCATTTATAATAAAAGTTCTGGAAGTACAGAAAACCAGCGAAGCACGTTTTTCTATGTAGAGAAAACACAGTCCCATAACTCGTATACGCAATGTCGTATTTATATTTCTGTCACACGCAGACAAACTATTTTCTGTCTTGAATGTTGAAAATTGTTGCTCAAAACATTTCATGAGCGACGGTTTGTGTAGGGTATCGTGTGTTACGTTCAGAGTTTAACAGAGTCCGGTGAATGTATGCGAATCCGGTAAATTCGCAACTCAGACATCTTTTTAAGGGTCCTACACTTAATGTTTTTTTCTTAAATATATAGTTGTGGGTCTCATACAAAAAACACCAATTTTTTTCATCGCCATGAAATCGCAATGGCGATTTTTAGCCATAAATTTGAAATGGCGTTATTTCGCCATTATGGCGATTTCGTCAAAAAATAAAATATTAATATTTTGATTGTTTTAAATAAGTTTGCTGAAGTACAAAAGAGAATAAAAGGAAACTGAAGTCTTAGAAGTTGATCCTTAAACTTAGCAGCCAACCATTACTATGCTTTTAAATCATAGCAATAAACCTTAAAGGAATAGAAACAAACTTTGTTCCACCCCAGTCAGACATGTTTGTATGAGTGTTACTTATAAAAACAGTTTTCTCTCTTGCACTATGTGTTGTGCTGCAATATTAATTATTTTCACCTTTTGGTCGTGTAGGCAAAAGATCTCGGTCACCCTGATTTAATTTAAAAGTACTCAAATGTGGGATTGAAAATATAAATCACAAATGGCTTGCTGTTGAATCCAATGAGCGAGATAAAAACCGGGTTCTGTACTATGTGTGATAAATACTATAGGCAGCTGTTGCTTCGATCCAAATATTTATAACGGAAAACAGCTTCTATTTTCTGTTTGCCAAAACGTATACAGAATTTGTGACAATCTCTTTCACAGATATTTTAAAAGTACACAGACATGAGAAAGCGCTTTAAATTGACTTTCACGCTTGCTTTTCACATATACTACCAATTTCGATTTCATTTAGATTTTGAACCAGCGAGCGACCTCCGTGAACATCTTTTGCACTGAAAACGAAAAATGGAACCTTTGGGGAAACCGCCTTGGAACGGTCAGTGGCAAAAAACAAATAACCACTAGGGGTTTAAACCAGGTTCTAGGGTGCACAAACCTCACACTTGCCCCAACAGGTTTTTATAACAACAAACACGCACAAGTTGTCTATGTGAAATAACTCCAACTGTCCCTTCAGTTTAACTATGTTGCATGCAAAAGCACACAAATATATAAATCATTAAATCATATAAAGATAATAGCATTGTAAAGCCAACGGGGCGAGTACTCAATGATCTATCCGAGACCAGAGCCCCTGGAGACAAATCAGCAAGAACACGATAACATGCATAAAAGAAAAAAATCGAGCTTCTGGGTTCTTTAAAGAAAATATTTCCCTATAAACCTTCGTAAACTTAAATTTGTCAGCTCACTTTTGAGAAATGATTGAAACAAAAAACCTTTCAATTGTTTAAGTTGCAAAAACAGTAAGTTGAAACTGAACATTAAATAAGTCTGATATTAGTGAGGTCAATATAAGAGCCTGTTGAGCTTTGTGGATAGGTTATCACTGACTTGTAGGATGCTCCTGCTGCTGTTACTTGTTGGATCTTGCATCTACTATGATACGCGGTATTTGACTTCTTAGATTCCGATTTTCTGTTTCTAGTTCCAGCTTTAATTACCTAGCTTCTGTTACCTAGTCCAGGGAAAACATATTCTTTTTGTGCTGGACCTTACACAGCTGTCCATGCAATGGTATTAAAAAGTGCGATATGCATATCAGGAATTGCAACTCAGAAAACACAGTCTTCCTACGCAGCCAAAATTTTAGTGATGAAAAGAGAGGATTGGTTAATAAAATGGTCAATATAAAAACATGACACAGCAAACAATTTACAGTAAAGAGAACCTGAATATTTTGCATTAAAACGGTCAGTGGCAAAGCAATTTGCTATCTTGGGGTTTAACCAGGTTCCAAAGTGCTTTAACCTCACACTTGCCCTGACGGGTTTTTATATGAACAAACAAGTAAAATATGTCTTGGTAAATTAGCTGTACCACCCACCCATCAACACGACAATGTTGCATACAAAAGCGCACCGGCATACAAAGCATTAAAAGCTTATGAGCTGTCAAGCAAAATAACATGAACTCACTGACCTAACCGAACTTAAGCACCAGTCACCGACGTGAGAACTAAGGGGTAATCATAAAGATCAATTTCAGATTGGTTAATGATAAGGCGCGTTGTAGAATTTAATAATGCTAACTCTTTCGTGTAAATTTAAAGGTGGTTGTACGAATAACTTGGAGAAAAATATATTGGCTTTTAATTTCTGTAATTTATAAATAAAATCTCTATAAATATCAAGTTGAGAAATTCTTTGTGGCAGAAGTGATTTTAAACTGCAGCTGTATAGGTATATTAAATTTGGATATCGGCAATAAAATTGGTAAAATGGTTTTCTTCATTGGTAGTACAAACACCCCTGTTTTAAAAGTTTGTTTCAGTTATGCAACTTTTTCGTTGATTGGACTCTGTGTAAAGCTCTAGAAATAGTTAACAAACTGTGGAATATAAACTCCATAAGATTTTGCACGTGGGACAACTACATTCAAAGAAGGAACATTTACAATAATATTACAATCAAAGTCATATCTTTTGTCATATAAAATGCAAAGATGTTACAGAACAATTTTCAATGGACAGATTGAGATAAAACATTCTTGTTTATTTCTTGTTTATCTGAATTGTTTGCTTAATTTAGCTTCAATTCATCAAGATGTTTTTTCTGTTTACCCGAGATTGAAATCAACTGATATCTATATTGAACAAGGTGGTCAAGATACTTAAAGGTATTTTAAGGCTGTAAAAATGTTATCTTGATGATCTGTAGAAAGAGATAGCATTTGTGCAAGAACTGGAGTTGACGATTAATCTTGCTTAATATGGTGTTTGTGCATTTTAGGCAAAAAATACATAGAAGGAATTTATCTTGCATTCTCTCAATACTGATTCTAAATTTCTTGCAATATGTAGAGAGTATGCAGTAACTCTATCACTCTCTAATGAAGAAATTAATCTGTGTTTAAGCCTTATTACTACTAAGCACTATGGTTTCAATAATAATTTAGTGTATACGTCACACTACAATTACATAATTTGATGTATTATCAGCAGCTTTTAACATAAATCTGTTCCTTATTTAAATGATTCGAGTTAAAGGAAGGTTGTGGTGGTAATTAAGCTGTGTTATAAAAGGATATTAAGGAATGTCATTTATTTTGAAATTATGTTTGTTTCCTATTAAGAATGAGCATCAGACTCAACAACATACAAGTTAAAAGAAATCGATTTGAATAAATGGATTATGTGCAGAAAATATAACAGCCAATAAAAATAAGAAAGGGAATGTAATATTTGACCAAATCAGAATGATATACCTGTAATTAAACCGGCTAGTTAAAACAGACAAATGTCTAGGTTGATTGGGACACGAGTAAGGAATTCGGTCATCCTCAGGTAACAAATCCACATCATGCAACACTACACATGTATAATTATATTCTTTCAGCGACTCTACAAATCCAATGTTCAAAAGAATTGCTCTGTTAAATTTAGAACTTTGGTCCTGAAAGAAAAAAGTTATACATATTAAGAAAAAATAACGGAAAAGGGGCTTAGTCCAAATGTGTAACAAAATCAGCAATCAGTAATCATGAAACAGTCATAGATACATTAAACAGTATAGAAACCCCAAAGCCATACCAATACGACAATCATGGAAATGACAAACACAGTACGATCCGTACCGACAAAAATGATAGTTAAAATATGCATATACATTGTTTTTTTAGAAATATAGGAACAACTTTCTGACGAAAGCATAACTTCAGAAACCCTATGTCCCATTTTACGAACCTTCGATACCATCTTCGTCCACCACTCCTTCGCAGAGTTGTCGTTCATTACACTCACTTTACATCTCTGGGAAAGGCTCAATGTCAAGATTTCTGACCAAACTCGGCAGCCTTATTTTATACAGTAATAAATAATGAATTTGAAAGCTTGAGGTAAAACAAATGACTGAAATCTTCACTTTCATTAAAACAGAAGAAACCCATGCTATTGTAAATGTAATTTGTGAACTATTTCTTTGAGTTTAAGTAAAAGTAGTTTAAAGTAGTCCCAGCCTATAACAGAGGTGAATGTAATGAGCCGATAGTGTAAGAAAGTGCTACAAACAAGATTTTTTCTACAATCTACTTCGGGAAACTGGACTCTGTAAGTCAAATATTTTCTTCTCGTAAACTTTATTTATTGATTTCAAAATACATCTTTTTGGTACTTAAAAATAGTGCTGTGTTTAAAAGGTTGTGCGAAAATAAGAACACACTACACACAAATACACCATCAGCAACTAGAACGAAACTTCTTCAGTACTCATGTGTCTAAATACTGAAAACTGTGAATCTGGTAACAAGGAATTATTTTGTATGAATAATTTTCAAAAAATTGTGTTATTAAGAGAAAAAAAACACTTTATAAACACTTGACCATGAGAGAAAACTGTTAGAATTTTTACCATTTATAATATTGAGGTACGTCAAAATATGAAATATAAACAAATATGTGATTTCTTGAAAAAAACCTTCATGCTTGTCATGTATTTCGTTGATAAAATAACATTATATAGTAAACGATATTAAATCAATTTTGTAGTCAATCAAAAGCTATTCAAATTAGAATTCCTGAGCGATAGATATGTAGGTCGGTCGGTCGGTCGGTCGGTGGGTGGGTAGGTAGCTAGATTTTCAACTGCGCATGCGCATAGTTAAAATGTAGGGCGACTTCTTAGTAGATAGAGCTTGTTGAAAAGAAGCCTGCACTAGCTGCGCTCCCCAACTCAGTAAGGAGTATATAAAGTAAGATCTTTCGAAATTTAGTAACAATTAAATTAGAAACAAAATAGCCAAATGCACATTTGCCTGTGATATACCCCATCGCAGAACTCGTTAACACTAATTTTGAACACATAATATAAATTAGCATGTCTTCTAGAAAACTTACTATTTCGATAACGTAAATGCCATACATGATATTCTGCTTCTGAAGAAAAGGATGCATGTGATTTAAAAATACTCGAAGATGTTCTGCTCTGTCCCTGTATGGTACCAGAATAGCAACTCGACTTGTCACCGTTGAGTTCGCGGGAATAAATATTCCTCCATTTCGAAGTGTCGATCTTTGACTTAACTCGAGGTCGTCTTCACTTTTAACCGTTGCGTTCGTAAGAACATTTAATCTTCCAACTCCTGGAGTCGGTGTTTGACGAAAATCTTTGTCATGCAATGCGTTCGAGGTTGTGTTTTGACTTTTAACCGTGGCGTTTGTACGAACAGTTAATTCTCCAGGTCCGGGAGTCGATGTTTGACGAAACTCTTTGTCATGCAATGTCTTCGAGGTTGTATGTACAGAGGTGTTTGCTATGTTCACTGAAGAAAACAGTATTAAAATTAAATTTTGAAGACAATCAAATCAATGTGGCCTGGAACGCTGTATTATCGACGCACTTGATAAAATTATCGATGATTCTTATGTACCTCTATATAAGTTCATGAATTGTGTATTTGATGAAAATAACTAAAATATCAAACGCGTAACTACATTAATAATTAACGTCTGTAATAAATGCGTCGATAAAACAGTTTGAGTGTTTCAGAAATATAAAGAACAAGTTATTCATATTCAAACAAATAAGCAATGACCGGTTCGAAACTTTATCCAAGACTTAGAAACCAGGGTTATTGTACCAAACAAAATAAGGACAGTTGTATGAAATATTTTTGTGTTTTGTTTTCTGTCATTAGAAACACGTTATTCTAATGTACATTTAAAAAAGGAAAATGATTTTATTTGTAAGAATTATTGAAAACTTCAACCCTACCACCTGAGAAATTTTCGAACAGATGGCGCTGTGTGTTTTCATTTAGGTACATGTACTGACGGTTAATAAGCTGAAGGTATTGCGCGTTTTCCCATTGCCTTGCCATAGACTAAAAAGAAAAATATAAAAATCTCTAAAGCGGCACAATGCAGTTCCATCAAACTTTGCAAAAAAAATGAAAAGTAAGAACAGTAAAGAAAAATATTTAGACCCCCAAAAAACAACAAAATTTATATTTGCCATTATCACAAAACGAAGCAATACCTAACATCAATTAAAATGTGTAACGAGTTAATGACAACAAATGCATACAATGTGAGTTATTTGAAAAAGTGTGTTTGACCTTTAATTTCCTGGTCGCGAAAATGGACGACATAAATATAAATAATAAAAATATTGATTTCTCTCTTCACAATTGAAAGTTCTTTTCAAGGACCATAGATAATGTTGTCTGTATATTTACATGCATGTTCACATTTGAATTGTTTTGTGTTGCTTCCTTTTTGTGATAAATTGCAAATAGAATTTTAGAGATTTGTTAGGTCTCTTACTATTTTTCTCTTCAGTTCTAACTTTTCATAACATATGCAAATTATCATACGCTTATAGTATTTAGTTGTGCAAAGTTTGATTGAAGTGCATTGTGCCGTTCGGGAGATTTTTATATTTTTCTTTTTGTCTATGACAAAGCAATGGCGAAAGGCGCAATACCTTAATAAGTAATATGCATATCCATTACTGCACATGAACAAGCTCAATCAAACTGTGTCTTCAATATTTTGATATTAGTCGTTTTCTGTGGCTTTGAAATTTTATTTATCACAGTGGCGTTGTTTTTGCCTTTTGGCAGCCATAATACGTCGCCACATACATTCAATTAGTGATGTTATCAGTAACGTCCTTTGCAGGTTGTTGAGCACGGTATTTAAATTTAATAAATAAATATTTAAATTTTGTGTAAATATTGAGTTGCGCTCAACTTGGGCTTAGCGGCGTGGACAGTAATACGCATTTCCACTGCTACTCACTAACAGGCTCAATTAAACTGAACCTGCAATATTTTGATATGTGTCGTTTTCGATGGCGTTAAAAGTTTCTTTACCATCTAATCGGTTTCATAGTCCACGTACACGTATAAAGCTTTCATGTTATCTGGATATGTCGTAGGTTTTATATGGCCTAACATATTTTTGGGGGTAGCGGTAGTGTTTTGAGACATTTACTGGCAAAATGTTTGTTTTTGTTTCGAAGGCCAATATGTAGACCAAAATAAACCAAGCATATATTATGTAAAATGGTCCTGAATGTTTCAGGTAATTCTTAATGCTGCTAACTAGACAATGGAAGGCATTATCTTGAAATGGAGAATGATTTCGTTTTGATCAGCTTAGTTATCAAATTCAGATAAATTAATGAGAAGACAACGATCATAAAATTATATAAACTGTACAGCATTACATGTAGTTATAAAAGTGAGGATTTATTTTACTTTCTTCCGTTCGTATCCGTGCATATTCAATTACATTACACGCGGCTGGACTGTATTTACTTTTCATACATTTATTCCTAACATGATTTAATTATAATAAAAAATAAATTAATTATAATTAAAATTACTTAGTTCGTTTTGGAAAGCATTGCAATTCCTTTTTTAATATGAAAAGTTCACTGAAAATCCTAAAGTGTAAGCACAATAGGTTTATGTCTGCTTTAATTAGTCAGGTCTGGAAAAAATCACTAATCGTTTTAATAGACAGCAAAATAGGTATATTAAAACCAATAAGTTCAAATAAATATATAATTTTGTTTAAACAATTGTGTGTATCTTTAAGAACAAAGTTAAACTTTGTTTTTTAAGCAAAATTGGGGTTGAGTATAACATCTAATTTAACAATCTCCTTCTCAGAGTTGTCATTCCTTACACTCACTTTACATCTCTGCGAAAGGCTCAATGTCAAGATTTTTGACCAAACTCGACAGCCTTATTTTGTAAAGTCATTATTATGAAGTTTAAAGCTTGTGGTGAAACAAATGACAGAAATCTTTACTATCTTTCATTCAAACCGAAGAAACCCAAGCAATTTTACAGGTAATTCGTGAACTATTTTTTGAGTTTAAAGTAAAAGTAGTTGAAAGTAGTCCCAGTCTATAACAGAGGTGAATGTAATGAGCCGATAGTGTAAGAGAGTGCTAAATTAATTGGCTTTTTCAGATTGTGTTGATTAAACTAAACTGTGTTCAAGTCGCATAACAATTTTAAATGTCTGTCTAGGTTCGCTTATCGTCTATTAATAACGCATAATGCGTCCGTCTATCTGGCATATCGCTTATAACCCTAACCATTAAACTAGGGTATCGTTTGCAACCTTGAATGATTAGTACTGTTCTATATCTACCCAAGCATGCATTTTCTACCTTAAAGGGATGCAACTGTACTCTTACTTCACGGAGAGTGCAAAACAAAAACAAGTGGTTTCACGCAAGACTATCGTAATTCATATTTTACATCAAGGTAGTTACGGCAGTTTTGTGTGCAACCATCAAAAGTGTTACATTAATCTATGTTATCATCATGTCTACGAATTCATCTTCAAAAACGATCTAAATTGATATTTTCAAAAAACGACAACTTCGACATAAATGGGGCCATATTATATTAATGTTTGAAGCGTATGATTTATTGTGGATTAAATTCTAGTGGATTTTACTGTGTATGTAAATTGTAAGCTATAACAATTTGGGTTTTAAACATAAACACCCGAAAGCTAACTGTGTTAGAATGTTGCGTCGCATTTACTTTGCTGAAAGCTATTCAACAGTATAGATTATAATAAACGTTAATATTTTCAAACGATTAATTATAGTTTCCCCCGTTACCTTCCTACGTGCCTTCCCCCTAGAACCTGGTTTAACCCCCAGTGGCAAAAGAATTTGCTACTGACTGCTCCAAGGCGGTAACCCATCGGGTTCTAACTTTCGTTAATTTTTTGTGGCGCCTTTTTTGAAACTTCAAACTGATTATTATAAAACCATGTTCTTTTCTCCTCTCAACTTTTTGGCTGTGTGGAGAAGATGTGTCTGCTGGATGTGGCCATTCCTGATAAGCACATTTCACCTTTTTTACTGCAAAATATTATGTATTAAATAAATTCATTAGACCACCCATCCTCATTCATCTTCATTTTGTAAATGCTAAAAAATAACTGTTTTTTGGGGTGGTCGCTTTATTGGGGCGACTGACCCATGGCAGTCTGCTGTCTGTTCAATGTATATTAGTTTTAATCCAAAAGCACTAGTCGAGCACGGTGACCTCTTTTAACCTGTTATTTACATTATCACATAACACTTAGGTGATTCTAATAAGAGCACCAATCAACAATTTGTCTCTTAACTCATGCACTAAACTCGGTTCTGTTTTTGATACGCCACTGTTTCAACTTTGTAACTGTTTCACACAGCAACATATTTCAGGTCGGTCGAAAACATTCATGGTGAGGCAATCGATTGGACAGTTGTCTGATTCCAAAAAGAGCAAACGTAATTGTGGTATATTGTGGCTCGAACGATCTGATATTTGCGAGATCACAAAGCTGAACTACAGCAGACAAATTCTCATGTTCATTTGAAAATGTAAATAAATCGGGCCTATAATTTATTCTGCAAATTATTGTTAATATACAGTAAAACGGATTAATTTTGCGAGGTCAAAATTTCGCGATTTTTTGTAAACAAAAATCAGCTAGTTTCTTAAGTTGCGTATTAATGAATTCGCGACGTCGTCAGTTCTATTTTAAGCTGCATATTTTCGGATAAACTTATTTTCGGATATATTGAAACTCAAATTTTCGCGGTATTTATGTATTCACGAGGTAAGCGATTCGCGAATATTAGCGAAAATAAAACTAATGCAAAAACAGTATTGATAATCACAAAATCATAGATGAACAAGACATAGTTTTAATTGACGGTTGGTGGATTGTAGGGGTTAGGGCAATAATCGGGGGCTGTGCCGTTGGATTAAGGATAGCTGTTGCTGTGGTTGTTGA
This sequence comes from Corbicula japonica, assembly GCA_038501625.1. Classification (NCBI taxonomy): domain Eukaryota; kingdom Metazoa; phylum Mollusca; class Bivalvia; order Venerida; family Cyrenidae; genus Corbicula; species Corbicula japonica. The sequence goes on along the minus strand of JAZAYU010000265.1, from coordinate 64,853 downwards.
AGTGTTTCAAGTGGGGCCCGTCTGCTCAATCTGTGCATATAAGGGATTGTGAGTTCCAAAAGAGTGAAATATGCAAAATATGAATGGTAACATCCAATAGACATAACCTCCCCACAGAGTCAAAATAATAGAGAGGAAGACAGAACTTAGGTTATAAAGTAATCAATGTTAAAAGAAAGACCACCAAAAATACGAACATGAGAATCCGTTGTGTTACCGCCTTAGAACGGTCAGTGGCAAACCAATTTTCCACTAGGTGATATTACTAGACACCAGGATGCACCAACCTCACGCATGCCCAAACAAGTTCTCAATTGATCAAATGTACAAGTAAACGTCTAAGTTGGTGAATTACCTCCAACCCACCCAGCAACTTGACCATGTTGCAGGAAAAGAAACAAAAACATATAAAACATATAAGGCAAAACGATGGCCTCAAACTTAGGGTCACAGCGAACTTGAATACACAAACATTCTCCGATCAGTAAATAGACTGCGAATGATTAGATCTAGAATACATACATGCACATATTGTGAACTGGTAAGGCATGACAAGTAGATAACCCCTGTTTATTGCAACAGGTAAGAACATGCGAACTTACATGTATATAAAAAAATATAAAACAAGATCACATTTCTGGTCAAAATTTAAAGGAATGCTATTTCTCAGTTGCCATAAACGTTTTAATTTTAGTCAAAATCAGTAGAAGAAACAATCCATATAAAAACAAAAACAAATGATAAAAGTTAAGCATAAAAACAAAACATTTAGCGTTTGGTTTGGTAAAAATACAAAAAAAATAATATGGTTTTTAAAAACATTATGAACGGAAAATAGTTAAATTTGTTAATCAGCTTAATTCCCACACATTATTTGAGTTTTGAATCAATATACATGAAATATATTAGAGTAATCTATAATATTTGCGTGTCAAATGTTAGTGTATTTGAAACCCACATAGTTGCAGACTTGCATCTAACATAATGCCATTTACCGGATTATCTCGGACACGGCGACTTCGGTGATTTAAGTTTGAAAATGAGATAATATTTTGCGATTTAAATATTTGCTGGATTTTTTTTCTACTGGATATATTTCTGCGATTTCATCAAAAGACAACAGAAACACAGAAATATTGCACCCGCAGAAATAACCCGTTATACGGTACCTACAACAACTGAGCCGTGTTTACTTTTTATTGATGTATTTAACTGATGTTTGCAGATAACTCATTTAAGCACATATAAACATGGTGGATGTTTCGTGCGATACTCTGCTTTTGGTTGCCCGTTGAATGTATGAATTTTCCAACGTTTGAACATAGTGAATTAGTTGGAAAAATATTTCCCCTGATTGGTCAGTCTTTACTTGTTTTGTAGTCACGCGACCAGTGGTCACTTCGTTAGGTCCGTGTCATTCAGCGTTGGACACTTCAAGTGTACAGTTTCAACTTATCTTTTGATTTTAGGAAATTAATTTCCAGATCAGAAAAATAACAGTAATGTTGTCAATGTGTAGAGCTTCTACTAGAAACACAGATACATTGTAATGATAAGACATTAGTGTATGAAGAACAATATGTGTATAAGCTATGTGTATGTTTCCTTTACATTGATTGATGTTAAGATGGTGTTTGTTTTGTATATGTATTGAAAGATGGATGATTGAAATGTACACAGCAATGTCCAAGCGCTCCTATAGATATTAATAAATTATTTATTGAGTATTTGCTTATTTGTTGTAGTAAAGTAGGGACGGTGGGGTCAGGGGAAGTTGAAATTCAGTTTTACATTAGTATGAGGAATGTAGCCTTTTGCAAAATTTACGACTTTTCTCGAATGATAGTTCTTCCAGCTGGGAGCGAACCCGCACCGTCATGGCGACAGCGCCTAGTCCTGCATTTCCTGCGACGCAACCAACTGAGCTAGCCGGGACACCCCCCTCAAAAGCCCTGATATACGTAAACATCAGTGCAGGGCATTGGTAACGGTTTGTGTTACTGATAACAGTACTGACTATATGTACGGGGAGACTTTTTACGGCCGCCACACTGCACAAATAGCGCTACTGTGAGTTGTATGATTGAGTTAAAATATGTATATCTTACCACACCATTTCATTACCACCTGTCAAATGGGGCGCATCACGGGAAATTGTACCTTGGCATTAATTCTTGAACTGCAGTAAAAGTACTTTGCTTTGCAGTGAATTATATAATTTTCTCGGTGAAATAAGTGGTATTTCACTGCTTTCAAACAGTGAAATATCTTCTTTTTTTTATTTTCACTGTTTTTTTTTCACGTTGGTTACCAAACACACAAAATATTTCGAATGAGAACGTTTAGCAAACGGGTACAAATTTGGGTATATAACGTTATGACGTAACGTTTTAAACAATACACTGTACAATGGTGTCAAATATGTAACAAAATCTCCAATTACTCAAGAGATGACGAAAAAAGAAATAACTGTACGGTTTGTTTTTTTACTAAATATAACAGCTATGATGCTGAATAAGATTACCAAAGGTCCCATTTTCCCGTGACGTGCCTCAAATACAATACATAATGAAATATATTGAAATGATTAAAATGTTTATAGTTGACCCTTTTAATCTTGAACAACTTAACCAGTTTACTCACAATTAGAGTTGATTTCATCTAAATCCAGTGGATATATTTTTGTCATGAAATGTCTGTTGACTTCAGTGTAAAGTGTGACCCATACTAAGGTAACAACAACAACAAGCCCAATCAGGAGCCCCCTTGAATACCGGTTCTGAAACATTTTAGTTGGAAGATATGACGTTATATGCTCTTCTACACCTGTCCACAATGGTATATGTTTTATACAGCACTTAAACGTTGTTCGCAATATCCATCACATTTGGTCTGTTCTCGCGTTTTCATGGTATCACATGTTGTTATCTTAAATAAAAAACTGCACAATTTAATTAAAGAAAGTGTAAAAACAAAACTCATGAAACAAAAGAGTTTTATTCATCTTAAATGTTCCGCATTCTGTTAACGGGTGACTATACACAGACGACTGAAACTAAGTAAATGAAAGTTATGCAATTTAAATTGATTATTTGCATGATTGCATACTGTATGAAACCATAAGGTGTGACGTTGTTTTAGAATTATCAAATTAATATATATCTTTGAAGTTTAATAATTTAAAAAAGTGTTTATGACAAAGTCTTATTATTACAAAAGCTTATAAATTATTTAAAATTTGCATATACAGTTTATCAATCACGACAGAAGAAATCCAGACTGGCGTCAAAATAAAATTTCCAAGACTGTAATACGAACCAACACCCAACACGACTGGGTTTATTTAGCCCATTTGGCTTTGCAATGCTATAAGCTTCTTACGTTTTATACGTTTGTGTGCTTTTGAATTGCGACATTGTTGAGCTGATGGGTGGGTTGGAGTTATTTCACCAAGACAAATTGTACTTGTTTGTTGATATGAGAACCTTTTGGGGCAAGTGTAAAGTTGGTGCACCCTAAAATTTGGTTTAAACCCCCAGTTCAATGCAAGTGTGAGGTTGGTGCACACTAGAACCTGGTTTAAACCCCCAGTGGCAATTTGATTTGCCACTGACCGTTCCAAGGCGGTAACCCCTCGGGTTCTCATTTTTGTTTATTGTTAGTGGTGTCTTTTTTAAACTGATCATTTTATTAACCATGCTCTCTCCCCCTCTCTTGACTGTGTGGGGAGGCTGTTTTTTCTGAATGTGGCGATTCCTGATGAGCATATTTCACATTTTTGTTATGCCATTGACCGTTCAAAGGCGGTAACCCCAAGGGTTCTCTTTTTCGTTAATTGTTTGTGGCGTCTTATTTGAATTGACATACTTAAAACAACATGCACTTTTTTCCTCTCTTCGTTTTCGCTGCGTGGGGAGGCTGTGTTTTGTGAGTGTGACGATACCTGATATGCATATTTTCTTTTTTCCTAAGCACATTTAAAACTATAAAAACCGGTAGGCAAACTTGAAGCTTATACAGTCATGTTACTGAAAACAAGATTTTTACAGGTTATCCCGAATTAAATTACTTTATTTTTCGCCTCCACTTAATAGACTCTTGATGATATATCTCTGACGTTTTATTTTCAGCACATTTTCTCTAATACATGATAACTGAATTGTAAAAAGAGGAAAACAAAATCAGTCGCTTATTTTTTAATGTCTCAATACTTTACCCCTCTCCACAGTAGTACAACTATAAAGTTTGAATTGTAGAACCACATTGAAATATGTGTCTTCTACAATGTGTCCTAAATGTGCCTGGTAACTTACCAGCGCGAATTTATGAAGTATTCAAATAATATAAACATTAAAAAAAACCTGTAAACAGAAGTGGTGGGGTGATTAATCTTAAAGTCGACGAATCGTGACGAACTCCCAAATGACGTGATTGTCAACGATCCGTTCGTCAATTTTAGATGATGAATAATGGGATAGTCGGAAAACATATGAAATTATTTCAATATTCAGAAAGAATGACAGAGATTTTCAAATAGCCACCGATAGTTGCTTTCAGGGGGGGGGGGGGGGGGGGGGGGGGGGGGGGGATCGGAATCTCGGGGACCTGCTAGTACATGGGAAATTGTACAGGATAGTAAACGGCAGACAATTTGGCGGGAAAAGGACATGCGGTGAGATGTGTGCTCGAAGCCTTGACTCGAAAGATAGGAGTTTGAAAATGGAAGGAAACGCGAAACGTAGTGAATACAAAATGTGGAACTTGGTACATGTATATGGAATAAGTTGTACTAAATGCGAAATGATTGTGTATGTTGGGTAGACGGGGAGATCGCTGAAAGAAAGAATGAAAGAGCATGTTGCGGACGTAAGGCATAGACGAGCGAAACCGGTAGCTGATCATTTCTCACGCTATGGACACACAGAGAGTGAAAAACTTTGCCATACAACCATTTTTTTTAAATTTCTTAAGATAACTTCAAAATTCTTTCGCATACCCTAATGGCGATCTTAGAAACATTTAACAGTGAAATCACTTAGATTTAATTTTTAAAAAGTCAATAATTTCCCAATTACGAAAAGACAAAAGTGTTAAGACAGTTTAGAACAGTAAAGAAAAATAAAGCTTGAAAATCCTTAAAATTCTATTAATTTTGCGATCAAACACAAAAACGAAGCATCGCAAAACAAAAATAGTTCAAATGCCCACATGATCAAAATGATACTGACAATATCCAAGATTCTTTAAAGGAACTTTTAATTATACAGAGAGAAATCAACAATTTCTTGTCATCCATTTTCGCAACCATAACATTAACGGCCAAAACACACTTTTACAAATACCTCTTACTGCATACATGTGATAGACAAGGTGATTTTAGATTTTGTTGTTAGTAACTCATTATTCAGGAAGGCATTTTAATTGATGTTTAGTGTTGCTTTGATTTTGTGTTTGGCTGCAGAATTTAGGGTTTTTTGTTTAGGCCAAACTATTTTTCTTTACTGTTCCAACTTTTCTAGACGTATAAATAATAAACATTATAATAAGATTTATTTATGCAAAGTTTGACGGAACTGCATTTTCCGTTAGTGAGATTTTGATATTCTTTCCTTTTTATCGCTAACCGTACATGACAACTGCCATACCATACAACGTGACAGTCTAAAACCATTATCACAAAGAGGCAGCGTCGGCGTACCATATATTTGCATTCATTTATGTAAAATGGGGTAGGCAAGTATTAAACGCCCTTTGTTTTATAAACCATAGACCTGATTTTGTAGCTCGATATCATATTACCTTATTTTCACTTTGCCCAGTGTGGGAGAAATACGATTAAAGCACTGTTAACAAATTTCATTAGAAATCGCGATTGATTTTGGATGTGTTTACCATACAAAAGCGCCGGCTGTCGGTCAGACTTTTTATGTAGCAATGTCTCTAGACGTTCGTCAGAGCAGTGTGACACTGATCAATGACAGAACGTCTAGATGATCTAGACTAGCTGCTGTAGTATATATACAACAACAACACGGATGTCAGAAGCAAGAAGGAAACTAAATAAACAGCGAATTTTCACGGATTACTTATGATTACTCTTGATTTGAGCAAGTGTATTAAGCGTTATGATGTTAAAAGGATCAAAGCTTAGTTTGGATATCATACAGACATGTTAATTATAGTCATGGATGGAATGTGTCAGGAAGTAAACTCGTTCTGGATAATATACATTCAGACTAGATGAACAAGAGAGTTGGCTGCCACAGTGTGTCAGAATAGCAATGTTGTTTTTGTATTTATTTAAAATGAAACCACTTGGATATCCTGGTAGCTTATACCAGCCAGGTCACATCTGTAGACTGATTAAAGATTACCAGACATTTGAAATTTTGAATTAGAATGAACACTTCATCTCTTCAGGCTGGTAAATTAGTAATTTTAAAATCTATAAAACTATAGATTGTTTGTTCATAAAAAATGTCATTATTCAAGTAAATTCATTTGCCAATATGACTACATGAGGCCCAATAACAAGACCAATATGAATTAACTTTAATAATAACATTATAATATATTTATGTAATTAAAAATAGTTCAGAAAGACATACTGTATAAGTACTTATTTTGGCGGGGGTTTAATTTTGGCTATAATGGCGGTCAGGGTCAGTTGCGCCAATATAAAACACCGCCAATATAAATCACCGTCAATTAATAACATCGCCATTTTAAAATCTGAAAGGCAGACAACTATGATACTCTAGCACATAATATTTATTATGTCGCAGTTTTCTCAGTTTGATACAAAATAATATAATAAGAATATATTATGAATCAAACAAAGCAATCTATTATTAGGTAGCAATAATGTTGTGTTGAATATTGAATGTAAATGTTTTATTTTGACAATCTCTGTTAACGCCAATTTTAGACCTGTGATTTTTCATTAAGGGTTTTATTTTGGCGGTCTGGTTTGTTTGCGCCAATTTATGACCCCGCCAATATAAAACACTTCAAAATACGCCAAACTTTGACACCGCCAATATTAAGCGCTATACAGTACATAAATTAATCGACTTTAATCGATGATCGGTCATGAAAAAAGCCGATTAATCGATTAAATTTTTATCATCCGATTAGTAAACTAGTAAAAATTGCAAACTTGATGCATTATTCTTACACTGTGACGATCAACGAACAAGTGAGAAAACTTAAAGTCAAGTTACTAACGTTTTAAAATTTACTTACAACAGATCCTTAACTGTACTGATTAGTTCAAATAGATGAAAAGGGAACTTTGAAAGCCATCGAACACGACAAATATGAAAATATTGCAAGCTCGGTTTGATTGAGCCTGTTCATGGACAGTAATAGAAATGCATATTACTGACCACGCCGCCTAGGCCCTTCAAAATTCATTTTGAAAAACTTGTTCTATTTAGTCTGTTTAGGTATAATATGTTGGCACAAATATTTTAAACAACAACTGAGATATTCATTTGGGAATAGGAAGCTTTAATAAATATGATTAGCAGCATGTTTTTTTTTAAATAAATAACCTTCAAAGTACCTAATTTTATAAAAACATCCCTGTCAATAAAAGACTGTTCTAAGCTTGACCCCGAGGGGTAAGTAAATTGTATTCATTTAAGAAGATAATCAATAAAGATTAAAATGACATTTAAAAATTGATCCCAATACAACGCAATTCAATTCAAAACCTTGCTTGCCGAAGACACCTGTTTACGTAAAGTTACCTTTTTATGATTTTGCCTCTACCTGGGTGCCAACCCGCACCGTCTCGGTAACATCGCCTGGCCTTGCAATTCCGAACTCTGCTTGCCGGGGCAACCTCAAAAAAGGTTAATTGGATAGCCCTGGTATACGATATCATCACTGCATGACATCGGTAACGGTTTTATTGATAACAGTACCGAATATATGTACAAGGAGTCTTTTTATGTCCACCACACTGCACAAATAGCCTACTGTAAATTTCAAATGATATTTCCCTTACCTTTGATCGAACCCGCACCGTCACTGCAACAACGAACAGCCTTGCAATTCCGACATCGCAACGCTTTTGTTGCATAACATAATTATACCTACTGCAACATGCTTGTCTAAGATCTGTTATACATACACTTATAGCACCATGGTGACACTTATAGCACCATGGTGACACTTATAGCACCATGGTGATGGGTTACTCTTAATGTAACTCTTACAGTAGCAGTAGTGACACTCAGCTAACATTTTTGCAAAACAAATTCGACACATTAACCTCATGTTTATTTTTTATAATAATTGATAATATTCTTAAATTCCATTACATTTTAAGAAATAAATGATTACCTTAATCACTTCAACCGGTACAAGTTGATTTTATGTTCAATTTCTGAGATAATCCAGAACTTAATGTTTAAGTTTTTTACTCGAACAGTTTTTATGTTCAATATGTATATGCAAATATAACATTTTAAACAAATGCATCTGAAACAAGAAATAATATATACTCATATTCTTAAACCAAAATCAATCAAGACAGCTGGGTGTCTTCCAAATTTCAAGGCGTAAGTCTCTAAGGTTCCTATTTGTTAATTTGTTATGTTTGCCTTGAAAATACCAAGAACAACTGGTCCCAAATGACAAAATCACATGGTAAATACCAGGTATGTTACCGCCATTTACTCTTAAAGCTACACATCTGCGTCGCATTGACAACGCTATTAAAAGTGGGTTCTACGCCATATTATTATTCCTCAGTAAGTGCTTGTCAAAGCTCAGCAAGATTCTGTGGTTGCTTGACACGTGCATAGATGCGTTACCCTTAGCGGCTACAAGTATTATTTTTAATAGCTGAACAAGGCCAGTGTGTTGTTTAACAATTGTCAAAAAGTGTTGTGTAAGATGTTATTATTTCAAGAGCACTAGAAGAATTTTATAATGAACACTTTAAACAAGTTGCTTTTGTACAAGTATGTACAATTATAAAAATGAGAGAGATTATGAGAGTATAGCCTAGCATACAATATTTGGAATTAAAGATGGCTCTTTGTATAAAATATTTATTTTATTTTGTTGTGTTTTTATCAATTTTTCTGACGGGCATTGTTTCCGGCGAAATCGATGAAGTGTATAAATTTCTCTCGTGGAAATTAGATAACATTTTGACCGAAACGAAAAGTTTGAAATTTCAGTTTGGAGATATTGATAACAGAATGAAATCTGTGGAAGACAAACTGCAAGGACTACAAATCACAACACCGAACCCTATTGAACTCAGAATAAGAGATGAGAGACAAGAATTAGAAACTGAACTTAAAGACAAATTAAAATTGCAAGCATTGACTATGCGTAAAATGCTGTCTACAGAAAAAATGCTATTGAGAGAGTCTATGGAAAACATGAACGTAGTTTTTGCAGAATTGAAATCAGAAATTCAGACGCAAATGTCAGTTTTTAACGCATCGCTTAAAGAGGAACTTAAAGGCATTGAAACAAAATGTGATAATATGAAATCCGAGATTCAAAACAATTCTAAACGAATCTATCTTCTGGAGGACAGTAAGTACAATTGGTTTTGGTTTGTTTTCGAATTAATCATTTACATATAATCACGATCGATCAGTAAAAATGAAATTAATATCCACCGAAAAATATTAAGCTGCTCCGCAGTGTTTGTTTCTAAACTTTAACACTGTAAGCACGTATACTTTAAGACAAGATATAGGCCAAAACCATACCCCTGCTTAAAAGATAATTATATGAACGTATTAAGTTTCAGTTATCATATGATATGTTTCAATATCCGAGCTTGAGAATGTTTAGAACTTTTTTGTTCCCTATAAAATTTGGCGATTTTCAACAGATGTATATGACCTATTTGTTTCACTCATAAGCTCTATACAGTAGAGCTATTGTATTTAAATTTCGCAAATATGTTGCAATAACACTCATATTCATCGATTTCATTGTGGTCCATGCAGCTTATATGTATACAGCAAACGCTGTTCATTGTTTCGTTGATATCACATTATTTAGGTTATTTTCCTTAATATGAAAACAAAGTGAGTACTATCCAAAGTTAAAGTCCAAACAAACCGATTAAAGAATAATAGGTTCGTGTATCAATTTGTTAATATGCAACAAGTTCACCTACTGGACTTTCGTCAAATGCATATGGTTTGTCAAAAATTTGAAACTTTGTAACATGTGTTTTAAAGACAAGCAGTTCCCATACAATTTTAATAAATTAAACGCATGTTCTATACTATTAAGTTTACTTAGCAAAAACATAGATTAATGTAGACAGGTGTTAAAGTACCATATTGGTACACAGTACGCTTGATGATAGCAGTTTTTAACTAATTATGGATAAGTATTCAGTCACGATATACTATGTATACATAACTAAGAATGATCTAATTGCAGATGAGGGCGAACAACATTAGGGTTTAGTGATCAGAACTCATCGAGAGCATAATGGAGTGTTTATGTTACTTTGTCTTATAGTAGTCGTTTATTTGGTATATGCAATCATAATTTTACCTGTTCAATAAATATCAAGTATCGCTTTTTTATGGATTTTATACATTCACGAAAAACAACCTATTGTAAGCATTAGCCTTGAAAACAGAACAATCAACATCATATATTAACAAAAGTTTTTAGATCTCAAGTCGTCATCTTGAAACAAATGATGTGCCTTTTCATCTTCTATGAACAGAACTTTGCAATTGCCTCATACATGAAGCAGCTGAATGATATTCATTTCCATTTCAAACACTTAATCAATGAAAAAGTCTAAAAGCAAATCAAATTTAATTACATAACACACCTTGGTGAGGTATTAGCCATAACCGATTACCTATAAATATTAGCTGGCTTTTGCTGCTGTATTCCTGTCAAACAAGTAGAAATCATTTTGGGTGCGACGCGGAAAATGTATCTTTGAACAGCAACATAAATCGGTGAAATGACGTCAAAAAATTCAGCAGACGAAAATGTTCAATGATGCATTTGCAAAAAGAGTAACATTATAAACTTTAAGTCAAAAGGTTTGGCGAAATCACCCTGTAGTAATGAGAAATGTAAAGACAGTTGTGTGGTTTTTTTTCCAAATGTTGTAACAACTTTAAAAATGAAAAAAAAAACACAGAAGATACATTTTAATATTTCTAAAGTATTATATTATAGACCCACTCCAATCGTTGAAGCGGGTGGCATTTACAGTTGGTCTTGACAGACACTACGAAGTGTTTGGTGTAAGTGGTCCTACATTCGTGCCATTTTCTCTGGTAAGTCTACATAATATGTTTAATATTTTTTAAATGAGGCACGTCACGGCAAAAGGTACCTTCGGACAATTGATGTCAATTCTTGAAATAACGTTGAGCAGACGACATTACATATTACGCACGCTGAGATAAAAAAAAAAACACAAAATATTACGTTGTCAAAATGTGAAAAAATCTCCATTTTGTTATGAAAAATAATAGATAATTGTAAATTCTTTTCCAATGTAGTAACAACGAACATGTCAAAATAATTCATAATTGTAAATTCTTTCCAAATATAGTAACAACGAAAATGTCAAAATAATTGATAATTGTAAATTCTTTTCAAATATAGTAACAACGAACATGTCAAAATAATTCTTGTAAATTATTTTCAATTATAATAGTAACAACGAACATGTTAAATAATAGATAATTGTAAATTCTTTTCAAATATAGTAACAACGAACATGTCAAAATAATAGATAATTGTAAATTGTTTACATATAAAGTTACAACAAACATGTCAAATAATATATAGATAATTTTGAATTCTTTCTAAATAAGGTTAAAACAAACATGTCAAAATAATAGATAATAGTAAATTCTTTCCAAATATAGTAACAACAAACACGTCAAAACATATTACAGAAGGTACCTTTTTTCCTTGACGTGCCACAAGTAACAGGTCTAAGATGAATAGTCTGCAATTTATTTTCAATTAATATATCAAGCTATCAAATCAAATGAACAATGTAATTAGGAGGAAATATGTTTACCAAACACGAACGCTTTGTCTGGGAAGGAATACTGCACAATATTGAAGTTCTTTAAAAAAAGTGATTGGTCGTACTTCTTCTTATCAAGGATGCATTATCTTCCGTTTCTTTTGGTGGATAAATATGACAAGTAAAATTCTGTTTGTAGGACAAATAGAATTTTCCTCTAAGTTTGGTACCGATATTCTGATATTACTTTTTATATAAGTTTGTTAATAGGCTGTGCTTATTTCACCAATGCAACTTGCACCTCATTCGAATACATGCCCACAAACAATACAGTCAGAGGGTAATTCTTTCTTTAAAGGTAATGACTAACACTAATGGAGCGCCACTGAACAACGGCGTATTTACCTGTCCAGAGAGCGGTCTTTACAAATTTTAAGCATATTCAGTGACCAAAGGCGATAAAAACCTTTTTCTGGAAGTCTTCAAAAACTACGCTCTGGTAGCCTCTCTTTGGGCACATACGTATAGTTCCAATGCTGCCGCCGGTAACGCTGTTGTTTTAGAGTTATCAAAGGGTGATGACGTAAAAGTGACGACGCGTTCGTCATACAACGTCAGTATTCAGGGTTCCCCGGACCAGATATACACAACATTCTCAGGAGTTCAACTTGACTCAGTTGCGAGTAAGATTTATCAAGCTGTTTCTTAAAGCTTTAAAAATAACACTCTGGTGGCCTCCCTATGCGCAAATACGTCAGGTGCGAACGCTGGCCCCAGAACTCCTGTAGTAATTGTTGTAGATATTGAAAGGTCACCAACAATAATCGCACGATTTTCAAGCAATCAATTTCAATTCTAAGAAATGATTTGTACGAACCTTAAAGCACGGACAGTGCTAAGACTTAAGAACTTCCGAAGGCAGAGGAATTTGTTAGTAAAAAGGGAAAGCAATACTTACAAGCTGTCATTCTATAGAGCCATCGTTTTCTCAGCCAAATTTGTTCCCTACTGCTGACATATTTGGAAATGAGGAACATAGTTTACCTAAATGTGTAGAATTTCCGGCTTGTTCGCCTCTTCTGCTGGTGGGTACAGTAACACATAGAATACACGCGGTGCTTTGTATAAATCAAGTCTTATTTAACGTTGTTTACGTCGGGAACTGCATCTTGTTCAATTCAATAGTTATGCGCTGTCCTTTCTACTAGTAGTTTTATTATGTTTTATTAAACTTTTTTTACACTATGAACTTCATAAATTTCAATACAACTCTTTTGCAACGATCTTTCTACAAGTAGTTTCTTTTTAGCCAAAATTGCAAAAACAAACGCAAACATTCACTAACGATCGTATGTCAGTATGTCCATGTTAATCATCTCATTTCACGAGTGTTCATTAAAATGAAAACCGTTTTCAACCACGCCCAAACGATAATTGTAAACGAATCAAGAGTTTACTGAAATAATAACGGACGACCACTGAAATGATTCTTGACTAAGAAACCAAAAGGTGATAATTCTAGCGGATGAAATAAATCAAAATACGGACTATTTATACAATGTCACTTACACACTGCTATTCCCGCAACTGCCATTTATCCATTCATCTATCTATTTTTTATTTGATCAAGGTTCTCATATTTCACGGCGTGCAGGGTTCTCTGTTTCTCTAAACGAAGATCTTCGTGTTCTTGGAGGACAAACACTTGTGTATACCAACGTCATCACGGACGTCAACAATTGCGATAACAAGAAGAACGGAATTTTTTCGGCACCGTCAGATGGCTTATATATCTTTCATTTCTTTAGGTGAGTAAAATATTAATATGTGTTAATTAAAGACAATATCATGATTTCGTGAATGTGTTAATGACTCAAAAACAAAACTAACTTACAATAACATGCCTACACTTGTCACACTCTAAATAACCTAACTATGAATTGTGTTGTCTGAATGACGATATGTTTAAATATAATACACTCATCTATTTAAGAATAGGAGGAAAAAACACAAATAAAAATCTATCATTTATTTAAAGGAATATAATTGCGCAAATATAAAATAATCCCCTTCCTAAACTTAGGAACTTGAAAATCCGACTACATTAAAACTCAGAAATGACGTTAATTGTAAATATCTGTACATGGAAATCTGTTCTATCATTACCGCGTTACAGCATGTTACCAAAATAACACTCGCTCTTTCATATTCGAAAAGAATGAAAACGAAGGCACAGTCTATCAAGTGCTGGTGCTAACGAAAAAGAAATAAGACCTTAAAACATGATTAAATCAAGGAATGTATTTTAACAAATATGTTTGTTATTTGGTTAACCTTAAAAACTAAAAATGCCTTCATTTTGTAACATGGAAATGTACGATTTTTTAAAAACACATTTGTGTGATTTCTGTTGATCTGGGCCGATTTTCATTATCAAAGACTCAGAAAGAGATGTTTGTTTAGTGTAAATAAGAACAGGGCGCAACTACTTTATTATTCTGATCATTTCAGTTTGATCAAATGCTGTTTCTCATTGATCGAAACATGAAAATATAATATGCGTATTTCACATTTAGTTTAGCACAACAAGCTAAGGAATTTTCGCAGGATCTCTACCACGAAAACCAGTATATTTGCTCCATCTATGGACGTACTAGTAACGACTGGGCAACTGCTGGCAATACAGTTATTTTGCGCCTATCCCGAGCTGATGCTGTTTTCGTTAAGGCCCGCAACGGTCGGTATGACGACCTTTATGGCCGGAAAGACGAGCTATACTCAACTTTATCGGGGGCGCGACTGGGTAAGGAAAGATAATGAAATGTGTATTGAAATTAAAAAGTGTAACCGGTCTTAAACTGAATTTATAAATACAAGACAATTCCATTTCCACCGTCAAAATGTATTAAAGTTTCCCTTCTCATGTATCAAGGACGAATATATTAAGTGTACTCAAATATTAAATTCATTTAGATTTAAGAAACAATGTAAACAAGAAATATCTTTAAAAAAGATAAACGGCGTTGATGGAAAAGATTTATACATACATGTATATAAGAAAGAAAGAAAAACAGAGAGGCAAAGCAGACACAGTTTGGTTATTTTACTTTACTTATTATAGCTGTTGACGAACCCTCCCTGCCTTCTTCGTATGACCTAGAGATTAAGCGACCGAATCATGACAACTCATAAATTCATTGAAAGTGTCTTTCAAAAAAAATGTTGAAGCTGTTGCAACAATTGCATACAGTGATAACAAGTCGATTAAAGAAGCGATGTCTTACATTATGTCTTGATCTACATTTATTCAGTTTCAACAAAATACCTCTTGTAGAGTTAAAACTCAAGATGAATAAATGTCCTTAAAACTTAATAAAAATAGATAAAACAGCCTGTTACAAGAGCGAAATCTACCAACTATTACGTAAATTAACTTTAAAAAAAGGTGACCGTCCTGAGTATTGAACCCGGGGCCTCCGCTTGCGAGGCGAGAGTGTTAGCCACTACGCTACAATGAACATGTTTTTTCTACTTGAAATTAACAATCAGTATCAAAGGAACTAGAAAGGAACCAGTAAGAACTAGAAATATCTATACTTCTCTTTCGTTTTACACTTTGTATTGTACGCAAGTGTTTATCTGACACCCAAGAATATTCCATATAAAATTGTATTCAAGCCATCAATATTGACTTAACTGGTTATTTAAATCATTAATATGTTTTTTCTCCAATACAACACCCACTTACAACCAATCGAAATAATCTATTTGATTTTTCCGCTGCATAATAATAAAAATCCCACTAGATACCTCTCCGCCCTGCTAGATGCCTCTCTGGTGTAAATAGCTACCAATCGAAATAGTTTATTTTAATTCCCTCTGCATAATAATAGAATAGGAGTATTATTTACAACATTTCATTGGTCGAAAAACTAGGTCAAAAGTGAGCTTAGACAGCTAACGCCGAAAAAGGTATATTGTTAGGTAATATTTTACATATATCCACGTACGAGTGAATATATTTAAGGCCAACTTTATTGATGCATAACTAACCCAGTAAAACTCAATTTACTCATATCAGATCCTAAAATGTACTTTAATAAGTCCAAACAGTCAGTGTCATTAGCACCTGTTCAGTCACTAATAAGCATTTTATAGTTAGGCAAAGACCATTAACCACATATGAGACTGTGAATTTGCAGCTTTAAACTTCATGTACATATAACAACTTACAATATTGAGAGCTTTAAAATGTGTTCAAGCCTATAAATGAACATACAGATTTAACGAAATACAAAATAATGTAACCCTAACACATCTTACCACATCTTAGCTGACAATGCCATTGCATTTTCTGCGGGTCTATCACACAATGAGTCTGTTGCTGGAGGAAGAAGAGTTATTTTTGATCACATATTTGTAAATACGCACAATATTTACAATCCAAACAACGGAGACTTTACAGCTCCGAGATCTGGGGTTTACGAATTCAATTTTCATGCAACTGGACAGAGAAATGGAAATGTTCGACTGAACTTGTACCATAACTTACGGTAAACATTTTCGCGAGCTGTTCTTGTTTAAAAGGTATTGTTTTTATTATGAGAAATATATATTTGAAACTTAATACTGCGGCTTGTACAAGATCTATGCACAGACAAATGAGATCATGTAAGTTAAAGCCATTGTTAATAGAAATAGGAAAAAAGATGTGTTATTTTGTCTCTTAAATTTTGACAAATACGTACATGTATGTCAAACTTTCCCCCTAATTCTAGTAAAACTGTACTTTGAACATAATTGATTTTTGGTGGGATCACATTCGGCAGTACTGTGAACACATCAAAATGGAAGATGTAATTATTATGATTTATTTAGATTTAAGAGAGTCCATTATCGACTGGACTTCACTATTGATGCAGTGCATCTATTCTTTTCTTCAATGAAACACAACATTTAATGTAGGCTGTACTTCTTTCAGGTACGTGATGTCATTGTCCAGCCACACTCCGGGTTATCCTGCTTCCGGGAGAAATGCCGTTGTTTTACATCTTCAAATTGGGGATACAATTTATGTGAAGGCGTATTATGGTCTTGACCTGTTTGGAATCTGTGATCAAATTTATTGTACATTTAGTGGGTATCTTATTTCTTAAAAAGAAACTGGTTTACCTGTTCCCAAATAGAGTGATAACTTTTCTTTGCAACGATATTTTGAAACAAAGCACCGACCTGATAAAAATTTGAACATCTCTACGTTTTTTGCTGAGAAATTGTCAGTTCAATATTAATCCAAATTATGCAGGTAGCCTTGACATCATTAATGTATGAGCACAATTATGTTCATTAATATTTGGTATTACAGAAAAATGTAATATAGATTTTACAGAATTTACTAATTTACTTAAAAATACATTTTAGTGTTGGGGAATCGGTTGCAAATCATAATCGATCATCGGTTGGAATCTGTTGCCCTTTCCGATGCGATTTCACGATTATAATCTTTGTCTTAATTTACACAGTGTTAGGTATACAAATGGTCTTAGATCAGTAGCATACATAATTATTGGATACTAATAATGTTCAACTTTCTGACAAAAACCGAATCAAAATCATTGCTGCCCAAAAAGGTTTGTGCAACTGAACTGAAACCCTCTAGATCCGCCACATGAATTCTCAAATGTAAAAATGTTGCGTTTTCCTATGAATAATATACTTATTTTAAGGCTGAAGACACAAGATAAGAGGTCTAGTTAATGCAATATATCTTTATTCGAAGAATTTTTACCATCATGATATAGCTACGCAACTCAGACGCTCGACAAAATCGGCGCCATTTTGCGTTTTTGCTTGTTGCCTGTATTTTTGTACTATTTGCAACAAATTCTGCAAAGGCCTTTTGTTAGGTCTAGGTTTTTTCTAGGTGGCAGGGTTTTAAGAGTTTATGAAGGTTTATAGGGAAATCTTTCTTTAAAGACCCTAGAAATTCGATTTGTTTCTTTTAAACCTGTCATCGTGTTCTTGCTGATTTTTCCACAGGAGCTCTGCTCTCGGTAGGATCATTGAGTTCCCGCCCTTTGGCTTTTCAATGCTGATAGCTTCATACGTTTCAATGTTTTTGTGCTTTTGAATGAAAGATTGTGTAGCTGATGTGTGGGTTGGAGATATTTCACCAAGAAAATTTGTACTTGTTTTGTGATATGTAAACCTGCTGGTGCATGTGTGAGGTTGGGGCACCCTATAACCTGGTTTAAACCCCCAGTGGCAATTCGTTTTGCCACTTACCGTTCCAAGGCGGTAACCCCAAGCGCTCTCTTTTCTTAAAGTCTCTGTGGCGTCTTATTTGAACTGACATACTTAAAACAAACATGCTCTTCCTTCATCTCTTCATTTTCGCTGCGTGGGAGGCTGTGTTTTGTGAGTGTGGCGATTATGCATATTTCACTTTTTACAATGAACTAACTCTACAAAATAACAAACTTGATATCTTATGGGGATTATTCGAATTTATATTTATATTTGTGCACAAAAATTGATAATGTCACCGGTTACCATTTTAATTGGCTGCAACCAATAGCATCAAATTAACAACTTCAGACGGCAATAGTTATATTCCGATTTCCAAGATTCTTTTGCCAATGAGAAGAAAATTTGTAAATCATTACATTTACATATAATTATTTCAATTTTTCTAGAATTCCCCCTTTAAATACATGTATCAGAATTAATGCACAAAAGGTAAAGCGAAGCGTCCAGGAGCTTTATGGCACCACCGGTTTAAGAAGTTTGATTTAAAAGTCACACTTTTCAACAGAAACTTTTATAGACTTATGATGCCAAGCACTATTTTATAAAAAGAATAAATGTATTCGTTTTATTCCATTACATTGTAACTCTGTTGAATCAACTCTTGTGTAAACTGTCCGATATTCCTCGGCGAGCAGTGTGTACTATAAACTGATAAAGCCGTCCAAGATGAACCTTTCACGAGTTGACTGGATAAGAAATTTTGCTGATAAAATGTTTAAAAAAAATCGCATATCAGGACCAGCCACAGTCACAGCCCAATCCTCAGCAAAAAATAGAGAAAAGAGAGAGAGGAAGATATTAAGACTGTCAGATCCAGTAATATGCATTTCCATTATTGCTCAAGAACAGGCTTAATCATACCGAGTCTTCATTACTTTGAAATCCAAAAGCTAAAAAATTTCTTTTCTATCAATTTAAATATCCGGACAGTAGCGTTGTTTTTGCCGTGTGGCGTTTGTAAAAAAAAACAGACAATTGGTGCTGTTATCAGTTACGCCCTTCTACGTCCGTTGAGCACGATAGTTATATTTCTTTTTTAATTTTGAGTTGCGCTTTACATGGGGCTAGACGGCGTGGAAGTAATATGCTGGCTGCCAATGCAAACGCAACACTTTATTTTTGGAATATTTTTATGTGCGTTTAAGTTTAATAAATTGGGAAATGCAGATGTATTTTAAAATCAGTAAGTAACCAATCGATGCATTAATGGTCTACTGATTTTTTCTCTCCTACCGTAACCATGTACAAATGCAAGAAATGTTTGTTTTGGCGTGTAGACGTGCATGAACAACCTCAAAACAAGTCAATTTGTTAACCTTTACTTACGTAGGCGTAGGATGTATAGGGCCCAACATAATATTTTGGTTGGTTATTTTTTTACTGAAGAAAAAGTTTGTTGTTGATTTTTTTGGAACTTATATATCCTTAAAAATGACGTCTTATGGTTGAGTAGACCATGTTTTCAGGCATACTGCGGTAAAACAACATTATACATATATTGTTTAAACGTGAGACAATATCAACTAATAATTTTGAGAAAAGATAGATAACTATGTTCGTTATAAATATAGTAACAACTAAACTGTCACCGAAAACAACTTTTCCCATAACGTGACACATTTTCAATTTCTAAGATATTCCAGAACAATATATTTTACTCAACAATTTTTTAATCTGTGTATGCAAATATATTACACATTTACAAAAAAAAATGCATTGACAACAGAAATATAATGTAAGCCTATCTTAAAACCGAAAACAATCAAGTAAGTTAGTTGTCTTCAGAATTTTAAGGCTTTAGTCTCTCAGGTTCCAATATGTTATTACTTTTGTTTGCATTATGCTATTGATCATATTATATACACATGCTCACTTTTTCTAACTTTTCTTTGTCTGTGTAGGAAGGGTGGGATTTTTACATGTTTCCTTCGCAGAAAGGCTTCCTTGTTTTTTTAATTATAGGCTATGCTAAGCTAGCTCTGCATACAAGAAGAAGAATTCTTTATAATGGAGATATGCATACAAGCAAACCTGTTTAAGCAACCACCCAAGGAAGTAACAAAATGTGGCTGCTCAACACATGTGGCTGTTTAACACAGGTAGAAAATAAGAACAAAATAATTATGGTAATTTAGGATTTTATCAAGATGACTGTTTAAGGCAGGTGGCTGTTAAATGCAAATGGTTGTCAAGACCGGTTAAACTGTGTGATATAAAAAAATTTGAATTTGATCGGATTGAGTCAATAACGGGAAGTTATTGTTTATCTAAGTGGGAAAACTGTGTTTACCAAATGTGTTTACACAATCATTTAATCAAGGACCCCTGATGGACATCATAAACCTTCGGAAGTTTTTTTTTTGTTATTTTTTATTCAAGTAAAGCATGTTCATACAAGATATGCAGGTATTAAACAGTGTGAACATATTATGCAAAGTGTAATTAGCCCAAATCAAAAATTAATATAGTACTATATTCAGTAATCAAATCGAGGATTAATTTAATTTATCAGATGTGAATCCCCTGGATTTATTCAGTTGATCAAGAAAATTACATATGATATTGAAAGAGCATACATGATTATATTCTCATATAGATGTTTATCATAAAAGATAGAATCCAGTTTTTCTAAATTTATAATCTTGTGGATTTAGATTGTTGTAGTTTAACGCCTTTAATACTTAACCAATTTTGTTGCTTACTTTTTAAGTTTTTTAAAGAAATTATAAAGGGTAAGAGGTACTTTTGAGGGTTAGTGTTTTTCCAAAAGAATGAAAAAAATATAATTAAAAGATGTTAGGAATAAAAAAAGAGAGAAAAGAAAGTTTAACATTAAAGTTGGTGATTTTTTAAACAAAATAAAGAAGAGAAGACATCAAGAAGTACAACTGCAAGTAACCTATAAAGATGAAGCTATTATTTTAGAGAGAAAAAAAATCACAAAAAGCACAAAAATTAACGACAATAAAACAGATGACGACAAGGCAAATGTAAAAGGGGGAAGCGAGGGGGCGAATATCAGCCAGACAGTCAACAGTAATCACAAATAAAAATCAATGTCTATTGTCCACACACAGCACCACGAAAGTTTCCCAGACTTTCTTAAATTTATTGACAGTAAAGGTTTTTTTCGCATTGTATTTTTCTGCCTTTATTAAAAGTATCAATTGCTTTTTAAAAACTTCAACATTTGGTAAACCTGAATTCATTTTACTTTTGTAAATATGGAGTTTTGCTAATAGAAAAATGACATATAAGGCAGTTTGGATGTATCTATTTCCTAAAATAAACTCCAGTTAGTCCAATCTAACTCTGGCAAATTACAGGTTCTGCTGAGCCAAGTTTTGACATTTTGTAAAATATTTTGTGTAACTTCACATTCCCAAAACATATGTGTTAATGTTTCAAAAGACGTGTTACAGAAGCTGCAATTGTCGTTGTTTTTAAGATCTATTTTAAATAACAAGCGATTGGTGCCAAGTATTCTATGTAAAATTCTATATTGCAGCCATTGTAGTTTAGGATCTTTAGTGCTTTTAAATGGAAGTTTGTAAATATACTTCCAATCTATATTATAGAGATTAAATATTGTGTCCCATTTTCTTCTGGACCCTGGTGCTGATACATTTGACAGGAGAAGCATATCGTAAATATGCCTACATCCTTTCTTGCATTTATTTAAAAAACTAATATTAATTGGTTGAATAGGTTGAAAACTATTAACAGGTTCATGTTCAATGTCAAGCGAGTCTAAGTATGCTCAAACTGAATGTATAATGTTATTAAATTGTAAAACATTTGTTTGTATATCATACTGATTTTGAAATTCTGCAAATGTGAGGAATCTTCCATTTTTATGGAACAAGTCGTTTATTAAAATGATGCCTTTTTCAACGATCCTGTTATCACAAAATGATTTGCCACCAATTTTAATATTATAGTTATACCAAATAGGTGTAGCAAGAAATTCACTCCAGGTGGTTGGCTTAAGTTCTTTTGTCAACGTTGAGTAGCTCTGCCAAACATCTTTCACTCATTGTGCTGTACATTAACTCTTTTATTGACAAAGTCACCTCCATACTTTGCATATGATGAAAAGATAGGAGAAATAAATGTTACCAATTGTAAATATTTTGAAGAATTGCAACTAACCCTCCAAAGCCAAGTTATCTTCAATGCTGACATGAATTTTGTCAGATCAATCATTCTTATCCCCCCATGTTCGAAGTTATTTGTTATTACATTTCGTTTTATCTTATCTGGAGCTCCATTCCTGGACCATAGGAATTTAAAGAACAAGTTTTGAATGTATTTGATTGTTTCAATTTTGGGATTTGGAAGTCCAATAATAAGATGATTTAATTTTGATAAAACTAATGTTTTAATTACAATATTTTTACCTATTGGTGAAATAATTTTTTTGAACCAAGCCAGAAAAGTATTTTTTATTTCTTCAATTTTTGAACTATAATTCATTTCAACAATATTATTCAGATTAACAGAGAAGTTTACTCCAAGTAATTTAAATTCTTTTTCCCATTTTATTCCTAAATGTTCACAAATCACATTATTACTATTTTTCAAAGATCCAATCCAAACTGCCCTTGTTTTGTCTACATTTAACTCTAAACCAGAAATTTTAGCATAAAATTTTAGTAGCTTAATAGTATATAAGAGAGATTTTTCTGACCCATCTAGCATCAATGTTGTATCATCGGCATATTGGGAAATAAGAAATTCGGATTCATTTACTCTAATTCCTCTAAAATTAGTCTCGTGTTTTATCAATATTGACAAAATTTCGGCACAAAGAATGAAAAGGTAAGGGGATAAAGGAACTCCTTGGCGGCAGCCACGATGAACAAAAAACCATTCTGATAAGTGGCCATTTATAATCACACTTGACTGAATATTTTTATAAAAAACATTTATCCATTTTTTAAAGTCACTTCCAAAATTAAAGAAATCTAAAACCTTATTCATGAAACTCAATGATAATGAATCAAAAGCGGTAGCAAAGTCCAGTAAGAGTAGCATACCTGGTTTATTAAATTTTTCTGTATAGAACAGAATGTCATAAATGAGTCTAATATTCTCGCCAATGAAACGCCCAGATAGAAAGCCAGTTTGATCTTCACTAATAATTTTGTTCAAGACTGTTTTTAAGCGCTTAGCTATACTTGCAGAAGCTATTTTGTATGAGAAGTTTAAAAGAGATATTGGTCTCCAATATTTAAGATGCAATTTATTCTTGTCTCCCTTTGGTATACATGTTATAATACCTTGTTTCTGTGTTACAGAAAGCTCCCCTATATCAAAACCGTAGTTTATAGATCTTACGAGAAAGTGACCTAGATCTAACTAAAAACATTTAAAGAAAGCTGCAGTAAAACCTGAGCATCCAGGAGAAGAACTATTTGACATTTGTTTTAGACTAAACAGCATTTCATCATATGAGAGTTTGTCAGTACTGTTATCAGTAAATTAACCCGTTACCGATGTCATGCAGTGATTGTTACGTATATCAGGGCTATCCGATCAACGTTTTTTGGCGTTGTCCCGGTTAGCTCAGTTGGTTACGTCGCAGGAATTGCATGGCTAGGCGCTGTCGCCGTGACGGTGCGGGTTCGCTCCCAGCTAGAGACACTATCATTCTAAATGACTTTTATCATCTTCTGATAATTTATTAATATTGAAATTTGCTAATAGATTATCCAGGTTAACATCTTGAGTTGTTTTAAAAGCGTACAAATCTTTGTAATGTCTTTCTGTTTCCTTTAGAATATTTTCTTGAGTATTAAAAATATTTCCAGATTTTGAGTATAGAGAGTTCATTAGTTTGGAGGTAAAATGTCTATTTTCTAAATTGCAAAAGTATTTTGAAGGTTTTTCCCCTTCCAAAACCCATTTTGCTCTAGATCTTATCAGAGCCCCTTCTAGTTTTATTCTTCTTAAATTTAACAATTCTGTGTTTTTAGCTTCTAACAGACCAGAATCAAAATTTTCTGTATTTTGAATATCTTCTTTTTCTTTAATTAATATCTGCTCTCTGGAAGTATTTATTTTTTTCTTGTAGGAAGCATAAGCTATAGTCTTGCCTCCTATTTGCATTAACAAAGTTTCAAAAAATAATTGGTCATTTATACATAAAGCTATATCTTTATTACTGATTTCTTGTGGAGCTAAACTGTTATTTTGATTATTTTAACTGTATTGCATTTTTACATCTTGTATTAAAAGTTTTATTTGTCATATATTCTATGTCTTTCAAAAGCAAATTATTAAATTTCCAATACGAATTTCCTTTTTTGAATTTTCCTAATTCAATATTTAACACCACTAGTGAATGATCAGTTCTATACCCTGGTAAGATGTATGCACTTTCTACATCAGTAAACAAATTACCTGAAATTAGAAAGAAGTCAAGCCTGACTTTCTTCATGGGGTTCTTCTTGAACCAAGTGAATTGTTTTTTTTTCTATGTTTAGCTCCCGCCAAGGATCAATAAGGTCACATTCCATCATCGTCTGACGTACAATTTCACGTGAATTAGGGTTATTTACATTTTCATAATTAGAACAATCTTTCTCAGGATTAAGTATCAAATTGTAGTCTCCGGCAATAATACAGTTGCCCTCAGCTTGTGAAACTTTATCTTTTACTTTTAAATAAAAAGCTGGGTCATCTCTATTTGGACCATAAAGACATATAAATAAAAAATTCAGATTGTGTATTTTACACTCCATTATTAAAAGATTACCATCATTGTCGTTTTCTATATTTTGCAACTTCAAATCAAAATTGTTATTGATAAGGATGGTAACGCCTCGTGATTGACTACTAAAGTTGCTAAAAACACACTCGTAACCCCACTGACTTCTTATTATTTTTAAGTCCTTATCAGTGAAATGTGTATCTTGTAAGAAATATATGTTAAAATGTTTGTTTTTTAAATAATTAAAAACATCTTTTCTCTTTAAATTTTCCCCAAGACCTTGAACATTCATTGATGCTAACTTCAATACTTCAGACATTAAATAACAATACTTTATGTATTCTGGGATTTCCCCGCCAGTGTGGACAATAGACCGACCTATACTGAAAAGCTGATAGTCCCCGCTCTCTTCATCATACTGAAAAATTATTGCAAAAATTTTTTAAAACATAGCTTGAAGTTTAAATTGAAGGAGTTATCAGAGTGAAATAAAACAATAATCAAATTGTTTTACAATAATGAAACATAATATGTATATTGTAAAAAATTTGTAATGCCGTTTTAACTATTTTAACTATTTTCCATATGAATTCCAGTTTAAGACATACAAGAAAATATTTGATTAATTATTGTTCAACTCTTTACTCAATATGTACGCATCATAATGCATGTGCAGCCAGCACAAGTCCGGATCAGCCAGCACATCCATGCAATCAGATCCTGATCTGCACAGGTGTCCTCTAGGGCAAAAACCTTCGGAAGTTTATTTATTACAATTTCAACAAATATTCCCTATCATAAGCGACAAGTTAAGGTGCTATCATCAATTTAAAGTAAAACATATCAAAGTCTATTCCCTGAAAAATGCATTTTAATAAAATTTTTCGCAAATTAATGTTATTAACCATGGTTATGTATCTTCATTTTACATATGTTGACTAAATTTTTAAAAGTAAAGAAAAATTTCTAGACCTAAAAATTCCCTACAATCCCATTCACATCAAAACAAAAAAACTAAGCAACAAAAATTAATTAAAATGCCAACACTGGTAATGATACTGTATCGATAAATAACATTTAAAAGAACTTTCAAGTATGCCGAGAGAAATCAGCGTTATTCGGTTTTCTGTTTATCTATTTAGGGGACCAGGGTGGACAGTGATGTACGAGGTCGAACACACTTTTACAAAAAGTCTTAGATCTTTTCCATTTGCTAGACAAAAGGACCTAATATTTTGGTGTCAGAAACATATAACTCACGAGGGCATTTAAATCTACGTTTTGTGTTGCTTACTTTTAATGTTTAAATGTTAAAAGACGAAAATAGAATTTAGGGGATTTAAAGAAAGATTTAGCATTTTCTTTACTTTCCCAACTTTTCTTCACTTATGTAAAACAAAGATACATTAATAAAATTTATACGGGTAGTTACACTAAACTACATTTTAAAAAATATTTTATCGATGACAGTCCAATGACGAAAAGTGTCATACCTTAAGGCATGAATGTTATCTTTCGATAACGGAAATCCAAACGCATTCAATGTTATCAGTCGAGGATTAGGCAAATAGTTTCAAATACCCGTAAGACAATTTATAAGAAATTGATCTTTGAAACTTTATGTTTTCATTTTAATTTTCAAAAATGTCGGCTGTCAATTAATATTTATTTTTGAATGCGCCGCGTTATCATACAGCTAAAATTATTTTCATCGATGCAGTTGTGTTGACTAATTAAGATGTTTACACACTTTCGCCGAAAGAGGATTTTTTCTGCGTACACGGTGCTTATGCTTTGTGTAACTTTTGTATTTTGGTTAATATACATGCTTTTCACCACTCTTTCACAAATGAATGCATATAAAATGGATACAGATGTGGAAATTATGTTCGAAGGTGAGTATTTTTAAATTTGTATTTTGTATTTAGATTTGTTAAAAATTAATTAATAATAACTTAAAATATTCATTGGCACTGCATCCTGCGTAAATGTATTTGTCTAAGAGAAGTGGACGTCATAGCTATTTTTCACAGTATTCCTCTTAATTATTATAGGGAAAGGCACGGGAAAAGGTGTTTCTGTCATATTTTTCCGTTTTAGTTGTTACTATATTTGAATAGACCTAATAACTATTTGTTTGTATTTTCTTGTAACAATCAAAAGATTGTTACAAATTTTGACAATATCGCTGTTATTTTTTCCGCGAACGGCTTTATAAGTAATGTCGCCCGCTCAACATAATGACGTCATTTTGAAATTGACGTCAAATGTGCGAAGGTATTTTTCCCCGTGACGCTGCTCATATATTTTTCACCTCATGCAACGATCTGTCTTCCGCATCGGCGACAGTCACAGATTGCATACATGTAATACACGTGTCGTTCAGGGCAAAAATCAATCTGAAATTAGCTGTTACTTTTAGCAAGAACTTGGTTGAGACTATCAAAATGTTTTCTGCTACAACAGGGTGGGGAATCACGTGACAAAAACATGGCCGCCAACCAAAAAATTCTCTCGGTTCGAGGTATGTTTTTACTTGTTTCTCGCTTATTCCTGGACCATTTTAAATGAAATAAACACTAAAGTACCCCGACCACGAAGACAGATTGCATAGTGTATTCCAAATTTTGCCAGCTTTTGTAGTTTATGCGGTATTTCGTGTACAGTGTTTGGCAGCTTGCACTGCTCGGTGATAGGGTACACTTGGATCTTGATGAAATCGTTCTTCTGGCAAGTTTTCGCAAGTGAGCTGATTGTTGCATGAAAACTTTGTTATATCCCGGCAGACTGAATGTTACCGGTGCAGACATATCCAGTTTCTGTATGCAACTGATGTAAAAAACGCTAAAATGGAAAATGATAGGGAACACTGGCCGCGACGTTGGAGATAGGGAACACTGGTATTTTTTGAGAAGCAAACTGTTTGCCAATCCGAGCGATCAGTTTGCGAATATTCCAAGCGAGTCCGTTGTATTGTTTTCAATAAAACATGGATATTTTATTTCCTTTGTTTAAATTCTTATGATCAGCTACGAAGTTTTTAGAAAGAAGTATTATTTAACAAAACAGTCTTGCAAGATGATATAATTACAGCTTTTAACAACACATCGAGGTACCTTGATGATTTATTAAATATAGACAATAACCATTTTCCATAACTGGTTAATAAGATTTATCCTAAAGAACTACAACTTAATAAAGCGAACACTTCAGAAAAGCAAGCAAACATTCTCGATCTAAATCTGTCCATTGAAAATGGTTATGTCACAACTAAAATTTATGATAAAAGAGATGATTTTAATTTTAATATAGTAAATTTTCCGTTTTTAGACGGCGATGTTCCCCGTGCAACATCTTATGGGGTTTATATCTCACAGCTTGTTCGCTTTTCAAGAGCTTGCAACGATGTTAATGATTTCAATGAACGTAATCTTTGCATTACAGAAAAACTGTTAAAACAAGGTTATCGGTATCACAAATTAAGGAAAACCTTTTGCAAGTTTTATCGCCGATACCCAGAATCAATTCATAAATACAGATGCAGTTTAAAATCACTTTTGCAACAAGGTATTTCACAGCCAGTTTTTTATGGAGATTTAATTTATAAACTTAAAAAGATAAAAGGCAGTGTTAATTTCTCCCGGTTATTCGTAAAAACCATCTGTAAATTAAAAAAAGAAAGGTTACCAACATGATATTTTACAGCGCTCTGCAGGCCTGGTGATTAACCCTTCTACAGTTGATCATTATGCTTACCTCTTTGGTTGCACGACGGTGGCAGGGATTTAAGAGTTTATGAAGGTTAATGGGGAAATCTTTTCTTAAAAGAACCTAGAAGCTCGATTTGTTTCTTTTATCCCTGTCATCGTGTTCTTGCTGATTTTACTCCAGGAGCTCTGGTCTCGGTAAGATCATTGAGTACCCGCCCCTTCGGCTTTGCATTGCTCTTAACTTCTTATGTTTTATATGTTTGTGTGCTTTTGCATGCAACATTGTAAAGCCGATAAGTGGGTTGGAGTTTTTTCACCAAGACAACTTGTACTTGTTTTGTGATATGAGAACCTGTTGGGGCAAGTGTGAGGTTGGTGCACCCTAGAACCTGGTTTAAACCCCCAGTGGCAATTTGATTTGCCACTGACCGTTCCAAGGCGGTAACCCCTCGGGTTCTCATTTTTGTTTTTTGTTAGTGGTGTCTTTTTTGAAACTGATCATTTTATTAACCATGCTCTATCCCCCTCTCTTCTTCTTGACTGTGTGGGGAGGCTGTTTTTTCTGAATGTGGCGATTCCTGATATGCATATTTCACCTTTTTTTGCTTAGCTAGAAATGTAAATCTTTGAAACGTTTGCATTTATGAAACAAAACACTGGAAAAGATATCATAATTTGTATAAAGCAGATTTTCTGAAGATTATAAATGAAATAGAGAACACGGTGCTTATAGTGATGCGCCAGAAAACAACATATGTGCGAAATCATGATTACAGTTAGAACGTTTATATACAAAACATGAACTTTGCCAGTTTTAGTGTAATGTAGTGTTAAAACAAACCAGGGCGTTTTGTTTGCAACATTAAATTGAAAATTCGATTTCTGAGTATTAAAACGACTTTCGGTTTCCGCAATCTCAAAAGAGTAGATATTGAAATGTGTTTTTGTCTTTTAGTCATGAAGTAAAGAATCTGGACACCGGTAAGATATTAATATATTTTTTTACAGGCGAGATATCCTATAATAATGTATTTTATATTTGAAACCTGGTGAATTATAAGATAGTATAGACATTGTTATAATAAAAAATTATTTTGCTGCAGACAGCAATAAATATCGATGCGGTTCTTAGAATATTTACTTAACAAACACAAATGCTTTGATACTTAGCATGTTTTTCGGGATATGATGACAGGAACCCACATTAACGAGCAGGCACTATTAGAGACAGTCATAAAACGACTGTGATTTTCCAAAAGCAAAGTCATTTTGAAACTACATTTGTAATTTAATTTAAAGAGTTTCCTTCTCTTGATAAAAAAAAGTCGGGGGACGTTGATTTGATAAATAAAGTCGTAGTAGCTTAACCTCCGTTTTGTAGGCCTTAGCTGGGAAGATTTGAATCTTTGAATTTTTCATTTTTCATTTTTAATTCTATTTTAAATGTATTAAAATATATTATTGTAAAAATAATACTTTTGCCAGTATGATTTCAAACAAATAAAAACTATTTCATGATGTTTTTTGTTATAAAGCTTTGTAAGAGCATATAACTTTCCCTAAGCTGGCTAATAAACATCTACAAGTAAGTTTCTGGTGTGAAATCTTTTTCAAGTTTTCTTAAATAATATGCTTGTTTATTCGAAGCTGCTGATTTAAAATAGATTTGACTATCCATATATTTTTCTTCAAATTTCAGGGGTAACATAATAAAAACCTCCATAACTCCAATATGTCCCAGAGTGCAAACAACTCAAAATGAATAATAATAATAATAATAATAATAATAATAATAATATCTTTATTTAAAGAAGGTTACTTATTTAGTACATTAAATTTACAAAATATAATGTCTAATTTACAATAAGGCCTTCTATAACAACAAACAAATAAAACAAAAATAAAAACAACAACAACATACATTCATTCATGAAATGTCAAATATGTACATTTTAGTCATTCAAAGCAAAATCAAGTAAGTTGACAGACACCTGTAAACATAGCAAAAGATGGGTTAAAACAGTAAGTAAAAAAAATACATCGATGATTATATTAAGTCACAATCTTGTAGTAAAAGATATGTTTTCAGTTGTGTCTTAAAGCCATGATATTACGAATGTGGTTTATATGTGATGGAACAGAATTCCAAATTTCCATATTAAAGTAACTAAAGGTTCGTTTTAGAGAATTTGTGTTTGGTCTGTTATTTATAATATTATACCTTTGTATAGATCGAAGATTGTAACTGGAATTAGTAGAAAAAGATAAAATATTTTTAAGGTATTTGGGTGCAAGATTGTTTAATGTTTTGTAAACCAATAGACAAACATGGTATTTACATCTGCTTTGAAATGATAACCATTTTAATTCTCTAAAGAGCTCAAATGTTGGTGTGCGCGTAGGTTTATTTATCCTAGCTGCTCGCTTTTGCAATCGCATTACTCTTGTTAAACTTGTATTGATTTGTTTTGCACCAAGTTATACATCCATAATCAAATATGGGAACAATGTAGGCATTATAAAATAATTGTTTCATTAATCGGGGACAGACGAGGCTTTTCAGAAAATACTTGTTTGTAAATGTCCCAAGAAGCATCTTCCCAGCCAGTGGCCTACAACACGGAGGTTACGCTACTAAGACTTTTTTCTTGGGGCATTTTATTCCATTCATAAGTCAGTGCTTGTCGAAGCTCAGCAAGATTTTATTGTGGCTGACCACGTGAATAAATGAATTTCTTCCCCCAATCCCTAATGTGTTTGATCGGCGACACGTCTGAAGACAAGAATAGCTAGTCTAAAATATTGATGTTGTTTTGTTTTAAGAAAATGAGTGTGAAAACAGCTGTATGCGCCCCTGTCTTTCATGCTGTAGATTACGCATACGAGTCTAAACGTAAGAACGGCAATACAATAAGCCATGGCATTAATACAGATTGGCACAAAGCCTAAAAACATGTTTTACTGTGTATCGGTCGACTGCTCACATGTACATAGCAATAAAATTGCGAAATTTTAATACACGTTTAAATCAAGTGCAAAGTGTGGAATTTAACAAGTCACGTGCATCATGACGTCAATACATTAAATTTCGTAAGTCTGGTTTTCAAGACTTTACTCTGCTTGAGGCATCAGATTTTGTAAAAATGGAAAAATCTTCAAAATACATGACATTAAAATCTACATTTTTAAATGTACTGAGTATATAAAATTTTTATCTGTAATCATGCTTTCTTGTTTATTTTATTTCTGGCGCATCATATAATTCTTAACGTTCACTCAAAACCTGCTTAATACAAATTGTGGTATTTTTTCTAGTGCTTTGTTCCATAAATGCAAACGTTACAGAGATTTACATTTCTAGCTATGCAAGATCACCTGTATTAAATAATACGCCTTTCTAACAACTTCGTAGCTGATCATAAGAATTTAAACAAAGGAAACAAAATATCCATGTTTTATTGAAAAACAATACAACGGACTCGCTCTGTTTCGAAACCGATCGCTCGGACTGGCAAACAGTTTGCTTCTCAAAACAATGCAAGTGTTCCCTATCATCAACGTTGCGGCCAGTGTACCCTATCATTTTCCATTTTTGCGTTTTTCACATCAGTTGCATACAGAAACTGGATATGTCTGCACCAGAAGCATTTTTTCTGTAGGGATATAACAATTTTTTCATGCAACAATCAGCTCACTTGCGAAAACATGCCAGAACAACGATTTCATCAAGATCCAAGTGTACCCTATCACCGAGCAGTGCAAGCTGCCAAACACTGTACACGAAATACCGCATAAACTACAAAAGTTGGCAAAATTTGGAATACACTATGCAATCTGTCTTTGTGTACGGGGTACTTTAGTGTTTATTTCATTTAAAATGGTCTAGGAATAAGCGAGAAACAAGTAAAAACTTACCTCGAACCGAGAGAATTTTTTGGTTGGCGGCCATGTTTTTGTCACGTGATTCCCCACCCTGTACAAGCAGAGTGAAAACTGCACTTTTCAGTCATTTAGCAAAAATGTCTTCTTTTATTGGCTGAATGAATTTTTTCTAGGAGGTACATGTTTTGCTGTACTGTCTTTACAGTTGGTGTCGAGTCGTCTTGTTTTTTTTTCGTGTTAAAAAATTGCACGACGCAAACAAAAAAAAAGTGAATTATAATAATGTGTCCATTTCGAATCTATACCCTTTCTCGTGTTGGGAATTTAACTCGTTAGCGATAGGTTCTGTTGCTTTTTTATTTGAATTACGATGGTGTTGTCTTTAATACGCATCATGGAAATCTGGGGCACTTTGTGGCGTTGTCTAAATTGTACGAAACCTATAAAGTTTGTTTGCTTTGGTTTTAAACATGATACGAGCCCTGATTTCAAAGAATAATAAGTAAGAAGGTGAGCAATATGAATTACGCCATATGTGACTATTTATGTATTCAGAGTGCAGGTTTAATTTATGGGGTATTCGGGTCTAAAATTAAGAAATATTCTGTATGTAGGACCTATGACGATTTAAGAACAACGGCATTTCTCAAAGAAAATACACATTGACCGTTTACAAATTGATCTAAAATAGAATTTATTCTAGACCAAAACACACCAAACTATGTTGTATTTGTCAGAAATACCTTGTGCGAATTAGGTTTCAAGTAAACATTCAACATATTGGTAAACATACAAGTGTACTTTATATTTATCTTTATTCAAACAACGCATACATGACACCTTTGTAAAAAACCGGAATGTTACAATGACATAATATTCAAGTAGAGCTACCTTTTACAGAAATTTAACAAATTTGGGTTTAAACCATACCTTTATAATTATACCTTAATACAGGCATGCATTTCCAAGACTAAGCATTATATTTTCGATTACGAATTGAATTTAGAAGAAGGCGCCAACCTTTTAGTGTTCCAATTTATCAAAGATTTTTTTTATTGCAGGACTGTGAAAGGAATTTCACCTACTGTTTGAGTTTAGTTTTTAAAATGACATAAGAAAGAAATTCATTCTTTTCTATTACTGTAACAGTAACTACATCAGACCTAACAAGTATACATTATTAAACATCTATCATTACAAACTAGATAAAAGATTAGCTTAATTTGTTAATAATGCTTTTCAAATTTGCAAATAGATGAAAAGGAAACTTTGAATGCCCCCGAACACGACAAAGATGAAATTATTGCAGGCTCGGTTTGATTTAGCCTGTTTATGTGTTAAAAAGCATCCAGCACTATTTTGAAAGTTGATGTTTGTTCGTATTAATCATTATAACGTAAGTTATTATTACATCTAAAATTGTCTGTTTGTTTTAATATGGCTGAATAATTATACAACAACTATACAATTGTAAATTTTTTCCTGTTGTGTATTCAGCTTCACATTCCTATGACATGGTGTGAAGGTTATAAACTGAGATTTGAGACTGGTTTCCATGCTCGGTTTTATAACATTGGGCAAAGATCAGGTCATGTTGACTTTGCACTGAAAATGATTGTTTACTTGGACACAGTGTAACCGGTAACAGTGTAATTGGTAAACATTTGTTGTCAGCCTGTCGACATTTAGAGATATTTATAATTACATTATTTACGTTGTTTTTTATCATAATTCGTCAGAATCCATTTCAAACGTTGTATATAATTTATCTGTAGTTATCTAATGCGGAATAAAACATCTCTTTGTCCGTCTATCTCTCTTTCTTGCGACGCCTTTTATTTAATCTTGTAATAACATGATTGAGTGACTAGTGGCCCAATAAATTTTCTCCCGCCAGGTTATTATAATTCTAGCACTGAACAAATTGAATTTATAGCCATGATTTGGGATTGATAAAGAGATAAGAGTTTTTTTTAGACATTTTAAAATTTAACATTAAAGTCTTTTTTGTCGCACCTAAATATAAAACATTTGAAGTACACTGGTAAATCACCAAGGATAATATTTACAAACGCCATGTTTACATTACAAAAAATAAATCACATCACAATTGATTCTTTAGACGACACTAAAAGGTACACTTTAGAACGCTTGCAACCTTATATTTCATATAATATATGTAAATTCATTAATTTTAACAAGTTTCAAGTTTTTTATTCAGCTCTCGGCAAAGTTATGCCTTTGGCTCATGAAACAGTCATACAAAATACAGCAATCACATAAACTATCACAAAATAGCAGCACGAACAACATGCATACATACAATATACAAACATTTTAGCAATATAATATCTTGAATTACAATACAAGAAACAGTTACACAATTTCAAGGATACAAGAACGTGTTTTAAAAGCCTCTCTTAAGAATTTACATATGTTTAGAATTGTACACTTATTTTTAGATGACATTAGTGTTACAAATCTGTTTTTGGCAGGCCATGACGTTACCTTAAAATATTTTGACCTAATATCCGAATATCTGCTACAACATAAAAGAAAATGAAATTCAGATTCAACAACATTTTGAGTACATAACTGACAAATTCTTTCATTTCTGGTGGTTCCAGTATACCTGCCAGTTTCGATTGCAAGGGTATGTGAACATAATCTGTAACATGCCATTAATTTACACAACCTTTCGTTTTTAACTATACTAAGATAATCTTCAAACCGAAATACAGTTTTATACAATCTATAATATTCTAATTTTGACATAGAATTAATACCTTCATTCCAGTTTTGTATAAACTGATCTCTAATGCGCTGTTTTAGTATTGGATAATAGTT
Source organism: Corbicula japonica (assembly GCA_038501625.1). NCBI lineage: Eukaryota > Metazoa > Mollusca > Bivalvia > Venerida > Cyrenidae > Corbicula > Corbicula japonica. The sequence continues at coordinate 29,386 of JAZAYU010000265.1, read as the reverse complement.
AGCTTGAACGTTAAATTCATTATGTAAAAATGGGAATCCTAAGTTGTTCACAAAATCACACATTCTTTTACTCCAATTATTATAATTAGAGTTTACTTGATCAGTATATATATTATAAATAGGAGAGTGAACGTTCTTTTTTATTTTTAGCCAAAATTTAATTGCCCTTTCTTTTCCTACCAAATAAAGTGGAAATCTTCCCAGTTCACCATAAACTGCGTAGTTTGGAGTTTGGGCTTTTACACCTAGCAAAGATTTACAAAACTTAATATGTATTTTTTCAATGTCTTTGAAATTATATACTCCCCAAACTTCTGATCCATATAGCAAGATTGGTGCAACCATGCAATCAACAATAGATGAAAAGGGAACTTTAAAAGCCACCGAACACGAAACATATGAAAATACTGCACTGCTCGGATTGAGTCTGTTCATGGGCAGTATTGGAAATGCATATTACTGCCCACAACGTCTAGCCCCGGGTTGAGCGCAACTCAATATTTACACCGATAGATAGTACAATCCATCCCAAACGATGTTATGCATATGGCGGTAAACATGGAACCTTCAATGTGGTATTTTCTGATAAATAGCATTACATGTTCATCGGCGAATGGTTCCCGGATAAAAGAATGGGTTTGCCCTAAACGAGAAAACAATGGGCGGAACATGGAATGGTATTAATCTGAAAATACCACATTGAAAGCTCCATGTTCATCGCCACATGCATACCATCGTTTAGGATGGATCAAAAATTGTATTGGTTATTGGTGTAAATATTGAGTTGCGCTCAACACGGGCTAGGCGGTGTGGGCAGTAACATGCATTTCCATTACTGCCCATGAACAGGCTCAATGAAACCGAGCCTGCAATATTTTCATATTTGTCGTGTTCGTCGGCTTTCAAAGTTCCCTTTTTATCTATTTTAATATCACAGAAGCGTTGTTTGTGCCGTGTGGGGGCTGTAAAAAGGCTCCCCTTACATTCAATCAGTGTTGTTATTAGTTACGTCCTTTGAAGGTCGTTGAGCTTGTTCAATCACCCTTAGGATTTACTTCCTGCTTTTTAAATTTTTCCTTTAGCGTTATCTGTGATAAGCAGGATTTATATTCTCAGATCCCCTGTCAAAATTCTATTCTGTTTAGTTCCGCCCATTGTGTTCTCGTTTAGGGCAAACCCATTCTTTTACCTGGGGACCGTACGCCGCTGAACATGGAATGGTATTAATCTGAAAATACCACATTGAAGGTTCCATGTTCACCGCCATATGCATACCATCGTTTAGGATGGATTAAAATTGTATTGATTATATTTTCATATTAAATTTTGTCGTGTTCGTCGGCTTTCAAAATTCCCGTTTCAGTACGGTCATTGATTACATACCTTTTGATCTTCATAATGATATAATCTACTGATACTTCCTATGACTGTTTGTGTGCTTTCGAATGCAACATTGTCGTGTTGATCGGTGGGTTGGAGCTAATTCGTTAAACAACATCTGTATTTTGTAACTAAATCTTGGTTTCGGCTAAACTTTCTTAACTTACCGATACCTGTCCATGGTTTTAAAAGTATTTCGGTTGTGCAAAGAATATGTCAGACATTTGTCATGCAATCTAAAAATAACATGATCGAAAGCAGAAGTTAACATACACTTGTTAAAAGTTCTAAGTGCATACTTTTCAATGCTGAATACATGTATCTCAAAGTAAAATTATCATAATTAAAAGAAAGTCTGACATCTGAAATATGATCAAACAATAATACTTATTTGGAAACTGTGTATTTGTTTTACGTATTACGTCATCTACGTCAGCATACGGTATTTATGCGTAATCCTCGTGCGGCAATCGAACATGATTCTATTACAACCAAATTTGTTTTCCACATGTTCACCGACAACGGACAATCTAAAAAAACACCGACATTCTATAACTATGGAACGTTTGACGACTGAAGACCACGAAAGTGCCGTCAAAATGCTCTTAACTCGTAAAACTTTAAATGTTAAAAAAACATCCTGATGTTACTCGTAAATGCAAAAGAAATGACTGATTTTTTCATATAGCATATTTTATCATAATAAGAAAAAAATCAAATGATACATGTATTATTTTCTAGGTATATTACGTTGCGTACGGTGAACGATGACATTACTCTCTTATGTAAACTATTGACGTAAAAGAACGTAAAAACGAAAATTTTATAATTGCATTTGTTTGATAAGTGCCCACTTGATAAAATTCTAAAATTTAAATTAAAAGAATTCAACTAAACTTCAAATTCACATTATTCGAAAATCACGGTTATTTAGTCAAATTATATAAAACGTATCCGACTTACCGTGGTTTTCTTTTGGAAAGGCTGTTACACATCTATCATAAAGAACTGCATCGTTCCAAATCGCTTGACCACTTAAATGTTTTTGGCACAAACCAATGTGAGGAAAATAGAATTTTCTCCTTGACATCCGCGTTAGATATCGCGTTATGGATAAAATAGAAAAGAGTGTGTTAGCTCATCGTGCCCAGCATCCCATTACGAAGTTACAGGAAGTTATTTTAGTGCAATTGAATGATAAACCCACACATTTGCTTTATATTTACATCAAATTTTGATGAAAAAAAGATGAGAAAATGATCACTACTGATAGCGGAAGCAATTATTATTTACTTGAGAATTGCTTTCTGTGTACCAGTAAGCGAGATATGTTTTATTTTGTAATAGCGCTAAACAGATCCAAAATTGTTTGTGTGATTTTATAGGATATTGATTCTTCTTCATTGTAATTTACAATAATTTTGAAAGCTTCTATCAAATGGTTCGGAAAAATTAATATTTATTAAGTATGCACTTAGAACTTTATGTAGTGAAACTAGTGAGCTAAACTTTTTAAACCACATTTTTGATGACGTCTTTTAATTATCAAGGTCGCAGTTGATAACAACGGATAACCAGCAATCTTATAAAATATGTATTGAATTAATTGACTACTCTGGTTATAAAATGTGATAGTTTTCAACAAATGCGGACATTTTTGTGTTGCTATTTGCTTGACTGATAATCTGCACTTACGTAAACAAACCTATCAAGAATATGCGATTTGTGATAAAAGGTTTGCGACCTCTATAATCATATGGAAAGGTGGTATCATTTTTACGTGGTTAAAAAACACAATTTAAACGTGAGTCAGATGAGTAGAGAATAATATTTTATGTCCAATAATATTTTCACCTTTTATCGAAATCTAAAAAAAATAGAGATGTGTCCATAGGACACGGATGCCCCAACTCTAAGCTGTCATTATTAAAAAAAAAACAAAATTGTGGTCACAGTACACTTAACAGATAATCCAATCACAGTTACCTTACATTAACGTACTACTAAGGGCACACATGATGGTCAACAACACTTACAAAGTTTAATGAGTTTGGCTTATATAGTTTAGGAGTTACGTGCAACACAATATTACATTTTAATCGTACTGAAATACATAACGGGTCAGAACTGGTTCAAATGGACCTGGCCAGAAACAAAACCACTCTGAATGGTTAACAAACCTGTAAAGTTACATGACTGTGGCGCTCATACTATTTGAGTTATATGCGACACAAGATTACATGCTGAACACATTATTATGAAATTCATTAGGGACTTTATCTCTGGGTTTAAAGTGAATGGCAAACAAACCAGGTGCACAACTACACATAATTGTTAATATACCTGTGAAGTTTCATGACTGGCTATTAACTTTTTTTGTTACGCGCGACATTACACAAGGGGCTATACCTCTGGTCTTAATGGGTGTGGCCAGAAACAAAACCCCAGGTGCACAACTTCACATGACGGTCAACATGCCTTTAAAGTTTCATGACTGTGCCTCCACATACTTTTAGACTTACGGATCCGATTCATACTGGAAAGTTGTTCAGGACAAGGTTATCCGAGGAAACGGTCCAAGTGCTGTGCAGTCGAAAATTGGGTATCTCCTCTCCGGTCCGCTTCCATCGACAAGATTTCTGCAACACACGACTTATACACTTCCGACCACAACATCCAAGCAAGGCCCTGTGCTTTCAAAAGAAACACCATCTCAACATATTCTTAATGCGCTTACGTCACCACTAGACCCCTGTGACTTAGAGCGATTTGGAAGCTCGAGACTCTTGGTATTACTGAAGATGAAGAAACGACCCAAACATCTACCTACCTAGAGAACTACCAGCGTGATTGTATCTCTTATAGCAACGGGCGTTATAGAGCAAAACTATCCTGGAAAGAAGACCATGCGACATTACCCACAAATTATGACATTACCAAGAAGCGCACTGAAAACGTGATAAAACGTATACGTCAAGATCCGTCACTTCTACAGAAAAATGATGAAATCATACAAGATTATGAAAAACGAAGTTTTATTGAGAACGTTGATGAGAGTATCACACCACCGCGCCAGTTACAATCCATCCCCCACCATGGAGTCAAGAAGGACTCAGCTACAACACCGGTACGCATCGTATTTGACTGTAGTTGTCACCAGTCACGTGATCAGCCAAGCCTGAATGGCTTTTTGAAATCGACACCCCCTGAACTGAATGATCTTACCCACATTCTGATTCGTTTCCGATTACATAGATACGCTGTTTCTACAGACATAGTGAAGGCTTTCCTACAGATACAGCTTGCTGAAGAAGACAGAGACGTTACCAGATTTCTGTGGCTAAGCAACCCGAAAGATCCAGACAGTTCTTTAACAACGTACAGATTCAGATCAGTTCTGTTCGGTGCAACATGTTCTCCGTTCATACTTTATGCTACACTTCTGAAGCATATCAAGTTATGAAGATGAGAACCAGGTATTATCATACTTCCGGGATTCCCGCGCTCTACTGTCGTCTGCAAACTTCAATCTACGCTCATGGAATTCGAACAGTAAGCGGCTACGCGACTTAGCCTTGGCCTATGACGTAAAAGATCCAGACAAAATCACAAAATTACTTGGTATGCGGTGGAATGCAGAAACAGATATGTTAAAATTTCAACAAACACAGATACCAGTCACAGATATAACAACAAAATGAAAAAGTTTACGACAAACCTCAAGATTGTTTGATCCGCTTGGTTTACTAAGTCCGGTCACGATACGTTCTAAAATTATGTTACAGCAGATATGGCAACAGAAGTTTGACTGGGATACACCGCTATCAGCTGAAATACAACAACAATGGAGAGTTATCGTGGAAAATTTAAATACAGTTTCTGCAACACAATGCCGACGTTGTTACTTCCAGACCTCGGAAGCAGACGAGAAAACACAAGCAGCAGACGACAATTTACCCCTTACATTACACGTGTTTGTTGATGCCAGTCAGTCCTTATATGGAGCTGTAGCTTACATCTGTAAAGGTAAACAGTCATATTTCGTCATGGTGAAGAATCGTGTAGCTCCACTCAAGAAAATGACGTTACCTAGACTTGAATTAATGGCAGCTATGACTGGTGCTCGGTTATTGAAGCACATACAGAGATCATTACCAATCACAGATTGTTACCTTTGGTCAGACAGCCAAATCGTTCTTCACTGGTTAGAAACAGAAAAACAATTACCTAGATTCGTCCAAAATAGAGTCAATGAAATCAAAGACCTTACAGGGAAACATATATGGAAATACTGTCCAACCGACTAAAACCCAGCAGATTTACTTACCCGACGTATTACAGCTACACAGTATGAAAATAACGAATATTGGCAAAAAGGTCCACCATGGATCAACGACACTTCAAGCTGGCCTACATGGAACCCAAAAGAATCATCCGTACTTACAGCTTCCATAGACTGTGAAATCAGTACAAATAATGTAGACCGTAGCACTTCCGGCCTTGACATCACACTATATATGTTAGAAGATTTATACACAACAGCAGGCATACCAATAAGAGACTCGGTTCCCTGACATCCAGTGATATATTTCAAGCAGAGAAGTCATGGCTAGTAGATTTCAAATCAAGTTCCTACAAAGAAGAAATTGAAAACATCAACTCAAGAAATCCAAGATCACTTCTCGTCAAGCAACTTCGACTATTTATCGATAACGATGGTGGCCTCCGCTGTGGAGGCCGAATTCACAATGCGCCACTGGTCGAGAGTTCGAAATTTCCATACCTGTTACCATCAAGACACCCACTGACGCGTTTGATCGTAATTGATTGCCACCAGAGATTACTGGAGTTGAATCTACCATCACGTACATACGTCAGAAATTCTGGATTCCTACTATACGCCAGTGCGTTAAAACAATTATTCGCAAATGTGTCACGTGCAGAAAAGTAGTTGGGATGCCGTTTTCATCGCCTGTTACACCTCCGTTACCTAAATGTCGCGTAGCAGATACAGTACCGTTTACAGTAACAGGTGTTGACTTTACAGGTGCACTCTATGTAAGAAATATGGACGGAAGTGAATCAAAGGCATATATTTGCTTATTTACATGTGCGGTTACACGAGCGGTTCACCTAGAAGCCGTCCCTGATTTGACAGAAGAATCTTTTCTACAAGCGTTTAGAAGATTTAGCAACCGTAAATCCTTACCACAAGTAATGATCTCCGACAATGCATCAACGTTTATGGCTACTTCTAACCATATCTGTCAGTTGTTCGAGTCCCGGCATGTACAAGACACACTTGTCAGTTACGGAACCACATGGGAATTCATACCCAAGCGTGCTCCGTGGTACGGTGGATGGTGGGAAAGACTGATAGGCCTCACCAAGTCAACACTTAAGAAGACCTTGGGCCGAGCATATGTTAACCTTGACACCTAGCAGACAGTGGTAACCGAGATAGAGGCCGTGATGAATGACAGATCGCTTACTTACGTTTCATCTGGCATAAACCAAGAACCAGAACCTTTGACCCCAGTTCATCTTTTATACGGTAGACGTATTACAACATTACCCTATCACGATATTACAGATGAATCATACAAAAGTTCGAACATCTGCAAGCGTGAAAACATAACTAAACGAGCTAGGATCCAGCTTAAGCTGATAGGCGACTTCCGGAAGCGATGGAGACACGAATATTTGACCGCTATCAGAGAACAGCATCGTGCATCAGGATGTAACGATCAGTCAATAGCCGTTGGAGATCGTGGTGTAACCAATAGACCGATTGTGAAACTTTTTCCATTAGAAATTACAGAAATGTGAAAATTTCAACTACAGTGACTTCAATAGAATTTAGTGTTTCAATTCAAAAAGACAGTGCATCTATTATTATATGGATTTATTTAAGTGATTTACATTTCAAGATAGAGTTCCGGATAATGCATACTTTATCTAATTTCTAATTCATGGTACTCAAACGTTTCAAAGACAATATTCGTATTTTCAGTGTTTAATTCAGAATTGAGTAATTTTATTTCTCTAGACACTCTAGATATTTGTACATGTATTAAAAGGTTAATTTACATTTTGCGGCCCCCAGTATGTCCGCGATTTTATAACGTGACGTATGGTGCGCCGTCGCCGTAACGTCACTTCCGATGTTTGTATATATGTGATGTACGCTATGAGTCAATAGACATGAACCAACACAACGCATTTGTTATTTACTAACAATATTTCCTACTTCACATGCATTATTATATTGACATGCATAAGGGTCTATAACTCTGGTCTTAATTAACGTGGCCAGAAACAAAACCCCAGGTGCACATCTACACATAATGGTTAATATGCATGTAAATTTTCATGACAGTGACTCTTATACTTTAGGACTGACATGCGACACAAAATTATTTGCTGATTGCATTATATTGAAATGCATAAGGAGCCATAACTCTGTTCTTAACCGGCGTGGCCCAAAACAAAACCCCAGGTGCACAACTTTACATGATGGTGAGGTTTCATGAGTGTGGCTCTTTACGCGCGACACAAGTTTCGTACGGACGGACGGATTGAAGAACGGATTGACAGACTGGGGCAAACCTAAATGCCCCCCTTTTTCAGAGAATAATCCGATTGCGTAGTCTTTGTAGGGACAGTAATAACCAGATGATTAAATGCACATTAAATGGCACAGCCGCGCATATCTTGTCAATCTTTGCCATTTCTATTTTCATTTTAAATTAGAAAACATTTGGTCCGGGGCGTTGCTTCAACAACGCAACGCGTAAACCATTGGACTTGTACAATGATTTGTCTTGTGACGAGGCACGTTTTACCAAGAATTACTGTGAAAATGCGAGTCGTTAATGTGGCTGTTCTAACAGCATTCAAAAGGTCGTCACATGATTTTTTTTCATTACCGTTCGCAAATACATATTTTCACAATAATTAATATTGTTTACCGCTAAATGAATAACAAGTTATGTCGTTTGCTCTACTTTATGACGTCATCATTTCAAGGAATGAGGTCAACTTTCCAAAGACCAGTATGCGCATGCCGCGGCTCATTGATGTCGGCATGAACCATACTGGGTCCAAGATCATAAAACTAAAACTGGAGACCATTCTCCTTACTCAAGCATCTGATTGGCTGAAATGAGATATGAGACTGGTCTTCAAACTCAGGTTTATGATCTTAGGCCCTGATCAATCGCTGCTTAAAACGATATTTGGAAAAAGAAAAAAAACATTAGTTTTATTTTTTAGATCTAGATAACATTGAAGCTCGCCTCGGATCAAATCTCAAAGCTGGTGGTGTATATGTTCCGCCAAACTCCACGTTCATAAGTCGAGTAGCCATTCTGATACCATACAGGGACAGAGCAGAACATCTCCGAGTATTTTTGAATCACATGCATCCATTTCTTCAAAAGCAAAATATCATGTATGGCATATTCGTAGTTGAAATGGTAAGATACATTAGTTCATGTTCACTTTAAATGTACTGTTATTCGTTGACACAAAATTTCGTGGTTTTCGTTTTACACCATTTTCTTTTTGTTTCCTAAATATGTGGATGTCAATTTTCTAAACTTCGTTTTAGCTCCATTCTTTATCTCAAAATAGTTATACTGCCACTCACTGGCACTTAATTTCAATTCTTATTTATATTCTTATAAACACATGCTCCCTTTTCCTCTGTATTGTTTACTGCGTGGGGAGGCTGTGTTTTCTGAGAGAATCATTCTGATGCATATTTCATATTTACCATACTATTTGCATTTTTATAGACTCTTACTTACATTGCTCTTTATACTGTCTTCTACCGATCCAATACTTGTCCATTGATATTTATTAAGTAATATTTATACTCCAACTTCGTCTTCTACGATGGAGTCTTATTTATCTAACAAATCATAATTTCTGATGGTAAACAGTGTGACGTATTACTTTAAAAGGCGTGGCTACAGTAGAGCCGTTCATTATTTATTGGACGTTGCACAATGTTTTGACGTGTGACGTCGCCGAGCACGCACGTTTTGCCACGAGTTGCTGCGAAAATGCGTGCCGTCATTCACTTTGTCGTCAACGTGGCTGTTTCAACAGCTATACAAAAATGCCGTAGTATCACGAATTCTTCTCTTAATTTCTGTATTAATGAGAGTATATGTGTGTGTAAATATAAGGATTGAATCGATATTTGATGATCTCCATTTGGGTATGAAAAACAGTTGGATTGTTTAAAGTACGCGTGAAGCCCTTCGGGCTTCACACACTTTAAACAACCCAACTGTTTTCCATACCCAAATGGAGATCATCGAATATCGATTCAATCCTTAAATAACAACATAACAATATACAATATCTTAATGGCAAGTTTTCATTTATTACAGGATATGTATCTTAACCTTCTGTTTCTTTATTATTGGTTAATGAGGGTTGATTATTTGCATATGTGACTTTAAAATCATAGTGCCTCTAGCTGGGAGCGAACCCGCACCGTCACGGCGACAGCGCCTAGCCCTGCAATTCCCGCGACGCAACCAACTTAGCTAAGCGGGACAACCCCAATAAATGTTGATCGGATAGCCCTGATATAAGTAACGATCAATGCATGTCATCGGTAACGGTTTATTTTACTGATAACAGTACTGACTATATATACGGGGAGACTTTAAGTTATCATGCATACTAATACGATTATATTTACTCGCTTCTCGTACCTTTCCAATCTTTTTTTTATAACGATCAAGATGTCACTTGTAAAATGTAGTAATAGATTTTGTCAAGGAAATTCTCAACTTTGAAAACCTTACGAATGAAGACAGTGTTATTTTTGTTTTATTTCTAAAGGGCACGTCACGGGATATGCTTTGTGTTCCTTTTCTAATTTTTCTATTTAGATCAACAGTTAAATCTAGTGTTCTAGATGTTGTCGAAAGTATTTCGTTTCCAACTTTCAATTTGAAAAACTTATCGGTCTAAAAATCTGTATAATTATCCTGTTTGTTGCTCTGGATCGAGTCACGGGAAATATGTCTACGGTTACACATTTTGACATTTTAACTGTTACTATCATTCTATTGAACTTCCAACCAACTACATTGTTGTTGTGATCTTGCCCATATAATGTTTTTTACCATGAATATCGAGTAATGTCGTCTGCTCAACTTCCTCTGCTCATTCTTAGGATAAACTTTCACAGTGTGACGGCCGTAAAAAGTCTCCCAATACATATAGTCGGTACTATTATCAGTGAATAATCGGGTTTCGGTGTCATGAAGTGATGATTACGTTTATCTGGGTTATTTGATCAACGTTTTTGGTGGGTTGTCGGTTAGCTCAACAGGTAGCTTAAATGGCAGTGCATGCCTAGGGCCCAAGATCAAAAAACTAAGTTTTGAGATCAGTCTCAAATCTCAAGGATCTGATTGGCTGAAATGGCGACTGGTCGCCATTTCAGCCAATCAGATGCTTGAGATTTGAGACTGATCTCCAGATTTAGTTTTATGATCTTGGGCATAGGCGCTGTCAACGTACGGAATCGGACGGATTCGCTAACATGCAGGGACAATATTATTCAAAAGACACATTTTTTATAAATCAGATGTGAGTGCACCAAAACATTTATATGTGCATTCATGATTCGCATGACGATGACAGGGGTTTAAGAGTTTATATGAATATTTCTATGGAAATCTTGTAAAAGAACGTATAACCGTGTGTGTTGATTGTGTATTGCGTTTTGTTTGTGACTGATCATAGTGTATACCCATGTTCTCTTCACGCGTTGCTGTTAAGCTGTTTCGTGTATGTTTGTGCATGCAACATTGTCGCTTTGTTGGATTAATTGTAGTTACGTAACAAGACAACTTGTGCTTGTGTGTTCATATGAGAAAATGTGAGGGCAAGTACGAAAATGGGGCACTCACCATTATCCCTCGGGTTCTCTGTCTTATTGTTTTGTGTGATTTGTTATTTAATATTGATCATTGTATAAACATTTGGTCTCTTTTCTACTTTTTGGCTGTGTGATGAGGCTGCGTTTTCTGAATATGGCTATTCCATATAAGCATATTTCACTTTTACAAATATAAATCATACGAATTGCAGCAAAATGCCGAATCAACACGAAACTGCCTGTTACAATATAGCTTAAGAAGATGAGCTTTTAAAGTCACCATAGGAATAATTACACTGTCCAAAAATAAAATAAAGACATGTTAAGATTTTACAGCGATTTTACCTTTCATATTTTTAATTTACTGACACATGGAAAAAGATTAACCGTAATTCGATTCTTTTCAGGATCATAGCTCAAAATTTAACAGAGGCCTTCTTATGAACATTGGATTTGTAGAGGCGATGGAACAATACAATTTTGCCTGCATAGTGTTACATGATGTAGATCTCTTACCAGAGGATTATAGAATTCCTTACACATGTCCACATTTACCAACACATCTTTCCGGATATACAAGCCGATTTCATTACAGGTATTGGCTCTAAGTATATTTTCAGGCGTTGTTCCTTTTGTCATCGCTATCTAATAGACAATATTAAAGAAAAATATGTAAATCTCCCGGCTGTTTTAACTTGTCTTAACATATGAAAAATAAATAAACATTAATAACATTGTTTTATGCAAAAATTCGATCATTTGGTTACAAAAAGCAATACCCTTACATTCAGAAAACAGTGTTTCCAAAGAGCTAAAAACAATAGAAAAAACGAGAGCATGGGTCCATGACATTACTCATGTCTTTCTGATCTCTCTAATCAACAAAGTACGTTTGCATAGAAAGTTTTCAAACTTTTCCAGACAAGTCCATATTTGTGTGACTGAGCAAAGTAGAGAGAATACACAGAAGACTTGAAAGAAATTTCATGAACTGAGCCCACAGTCATATAAACTTTAAATTTTGGGGCATTATTGAAAAATATAGTTGAAACTTTGAGATTTATCTATTCCTCAAAATCCTTATTAACATCGTTTATGCCGATTACGAGTGTTTCTTATGTCGTGATTGTATGTGATTAACTCTTGTTTTATTCTTGGCACATTTATCACAATGAGTAAAAGTACATGATCTTATTTAAATAATTAAAATCAGAATAAATCATAATGAAATCATAAAAAACTCTGTATTGTGTACTAAATACAAAATGTAACAAGGAAAATTAAATTTTTGCCAACAAATAAACTTAAGGTATTTTAACATGAACTTATTTTTCCCTTTTCCAAAAAAGACTCAATTTAAATGTCAACTTAATACTATTCAAACAGTATTCATTTCAAATAAAACAAAGAAAACATATGCAACTATTCTTGGTTTGGAAAAAAATACATAACAAATTATTTTGTAAACAAGGAAACTGTTAAAATATGAATTACAGGAAGATAAAAACTCATTTTTATGGTTTTGCAGAAGAATAAAAAACCTGTAAATTACAAGAAAAAACTGAAAACAGGCATTGAATATATAAGTTGCAAAGCCGTTTTACGCAAAAAATGAGAATATTTAAATCATGTAAGTTTTTGATTTAAGGAAAATGGTGTCACTGATTAAATTTATGTTTGAAAACCATATTGCACTTCTTTTAATTTCATATTCGTATACTTGGTTTGTGTCTAAAGATATGCAGTTTCATTCAAATCTAAAACGGTCAATTGCTGATTGTTTAAAACAGAAGTATTCGTCTTTAAGTATCTTTTGAAAAAGAAATGTTTCTCAAAAGGCATCAGGTCCATAGTAAAATATCGCTATGTACATATTTGTTTGCTGTTTTCTACTTTGCATGTGTACTCGAAATTTCATAATTAAATAACTTAAATTATTGTAACTATAAATTCAATGTTTAAGTGTTTTAATTAATGTATTTAAGGATGAAAACTTAAAAGTTAATCCTACATGTAAATCAAGTTGGCTAAAATCATCATAAAAGTGGTTGACAACGGTTTAAAGGATAAGATAATCCCCTCCGTCAAAAATCACGAGTGTACCTGAGCATTTGCCGTGTTATATTCAGTGACAGTTATATACTTACATAATTATAGTTATATGGATTTTGTTAGAGAAAATATTTCCAGTTTAAGTGTCATATAACCCGAGCCGAGCCGCAGGTGAGGGATAATATGACATCTAGGCCGTCGATATATCTTCACGTAACTGTGTAACAAACCGTATGCATGATTTGTTAAATGCAACGCCCTTACAGGGAATTAATGATATTTTTCTTCATAAATTTAGATTTTTTCTTTTTAAAATATACAAAGTTAACACCGCTAGTCTCTACAATAGTTAATACCTAAGCTTATCGCTTAACAAGATCTATCAAATCATTGAAGCTTGCTGTCCTCTTTTCTTCTTTTAATTGTTTGGCTTTGCATGCTCGGTGACTAACCAACCCTTCAACAGCAAACTCCCCGCAGCGGTTACTTCCCCTTATAGTTTCGTTTCGCTACACAAATTTTTTTTGTGTAGCGAAACGAAGCAAATCACTGCGCGGAGGTTGCTTCAACAGTTGATCGTTTGTTTACCTATTTGTTTGCTCTACGTTTGCAGGGGCTTAAGAATTTATGAAGGTTGAAAGAGAAATCTTGTAAAGGAACCTAAAAGCTAAAAATGTTTCTTCCTGTCATCGTGTTTGACTTCATGGGCTCGGGTACCGTAAGGTCATTGTGTACTTTTTGGCTTGACAATGCTATTAGCTTTTTTTCTGCTTTTGCATGCAACATTGTCGGATTGATAGGTGGATTGGAGCTAATTTTATTAAGACAACTTGTACTTGTTTGTTCATTTGAAAACATGGTTAAAGGTTATAAAACTGAGGTTGGAAACCAGTCTCAAATCTCAAGCATCTGATTGGCTGAAATGGCGACTGATCGCCATTTCAGCCAATCGGATGATTGAGATTTGAGACTGGTTTCCATGTTCAGTTTTATAACCTTGGGCACCTATTTGGGTAAGAATGAGATTGGTGCAGCCTTAAACTTGGTTTAAACCATCAGTAGAAAATTATTTGTCATTGACCATTCTAAGGCACTTCACCGTCGGTTTCACCTTTTCGTAAAAGATTGCGGTGTCTTATTTGAAAGTGATCATTTTTTAAACCCGTGTTCTGTTTTCCTCTCTCATTTTATGAGCCCGTGTTATGTTTTCCTCTTATTTTAGCTGCGTGGTGTGGCTGTGTCTTTTTTGCTATTCCTTCTTTGCATATTTCATTTTGCAGTAGTTTTACATCTAACCCTATAAAAACTTGAAATATATATGTTTGAAATGAGTAAGCATTAAATTAAGTACGCCATTAATGAAAGTTGTACTTAAACGAATTTTCATCATACGAAACTTTCATTAAAATCATTTTACTTCACATAGATTTAATACACCTCGTTAAATAATATAAACAGATCATAGTTTAAAAAATGTTCAATACTATGTGCAGCTGACAAAATTTTCATATTGTTTGTACATGTAGTACAATGAAAACAGTTATGGACGATTACTCGCATACATTTTCATTAAACTATCATTTAAAAGCTTAGCATCAACATAGTTTAAGTACTTACATTGTATGTGATTGCTGAAACAATACCCATGTTTCTAAGATATTATATTATGCTACTTGGCGATCTAAAGCAGTAACCCCTCGAATATAATATAATATAATATTATATATAATAATATATTATATTATAATATAATATAATATGAATTTATATCATATTTTTTTATTTTATTAAAACTGATGATAATGTAAAGCCTATGCCGGTTCATGTTTCTTTTCTTTCTTTTCAGATTGCCATATAACGAATATTTTGGCGGTGTGAGTGCAATTTCCTCGGAACATTATAAAAAGATAAATGGAATGACAAATATATTCTTCGGATGGGGAGGAGAAGATGACGACTTTTACCTCAGGTAATAAATTGAAATATTGTTCTATTTGGGCGGGAGAGGGTACCTTCCGACAGTGACGTCAATTTTTGAAATTACATAATAAATTTGAGCAGACGAAATTACTCATTAAACATTCACGGTAAAGGTACCATTATAGTGTTGTTAAAATGTGTACCAAAATATCCAATAATATGTAAGAAAATAATAATTTATTTGTAAGATCTTTCCCAAAAAAAACAACTAAAATGTCAAAAAATGATCGAAGACACATTTTCCCTTAGCGTGCCCCATTTAATGGAGCAACTGAGATGGTAACTAGTGTGCACCATAAGAACACATTCGTATGGAATGTATGAAAGACCTAATTTCGGCCTAAAACTATTTAACAGTCAAAGTTGGTGTCTGTTGGCTTTTCAAAGTTTTTTTTTCATCTATTTAATAATCACAGTCATGAGATTAATGCTATGTTATTGTGTGTGTGGAAGGTCTTATATGTTTGGCTTTGGTTTAACATTTTGCACATTTCCATGATATGAAAAGTGTATCAAGATATCAACATATTAACCTTTAGAACGTGATTAGACAAGGTGTCAATAAATCTGAGCAAATGTCTAACTTTATCGTTTTCTGTGTGTTTGCTTTCAAAGACTTCACAATTTTCTTTGTAGTTAGTTGGTGCATTGCACTTGTTCCTAAAATTTTCTTTATTTCTTACACGAACGAATTTCAGTTTCACATTTTTCGAAGCGTAAATATCCCGTTCAGTACAAGTCAATTGTTTATTCCTCATAACGGGGATCTTTTAAAACTTCCGTAAGACAAAACAACTCACATTCAAGGTTAAATTTGTCACTCTTACAAGGAAACGCATTTCTTTAATCTTATCGGACGGTTCAAATAAGTGATATTTTGGTATTGTGTGTACATTTTACGAGTGTCACTTAAAATAACGCAAAAGACTTTTATTTACACAATTGACTACGAATCGAGCCTGTATCAAATCTTATCTGTTTTCAACTTCCTGTCTTCTTTGAATATGTACTACACCACTCATAGGTTCAATATGGACAATCAGTAATTTTTTTTAGATTTTTCAAATTTATTGAATTGAACTTACAAAATATCATAAGTTATAACGAAGGCGTATTAATGAGCCATTTTGTTTCACTGAAATAACTTCATGTACCCAGTCTGTAGCTTCGTTATCATCTGGAAAGCATGACGGGCAAAAACACTGCAAAATTTCTCTGATTTTTTCTGTACTTGTTAACGTTGGTTTACAGAAGACCACTTTATTTTAGCACATTACTTTATGCAACAATTGTTGAGCGGTCTTGCAGCTTAAGAAGTTGAATAGTTTTATCACCTTCTCGTACGTTCGTAACATCATTTCCATCGACCAGTCAAAATGTATGAATTTCGATCATTAATTTTGAAAACAGTGAAATACCCGTTTTATTTCACCGAGAAATTTCTATAATTCAATTAAAAGGATAAAATAAACATGTTTTTCCGTTAATTATTTAGAATGATATAGCATTTGTTCCTTTGTATAATGACATATTTTCAGAATACGTCACCATCATTTAGCGATAATAAGGCCAGCTGCTGACATAGCCCGATACAGAATGTTAAACCATAAACCTGATGCAGACAAGAACCCTAATCGGTAATAGGAGTCTTTGTTACACTAGTATTCTATTTAACGAATTATCATAACAACTGAGAAATGATAAGTGTCATAAGATAAATGATAAAAAGTGACATAAGCATACCAGAAATGACCACATTGGCTTGACACAGCCTCTCTACAAAGATGAGAGGGGAAAAAAAACATGGTTTTGCAATAATCAATTACAAAATAGACGCCACAAACAACGAAAGTGAGAAAAAAATCACATTTTTTATTCATTCTTGTTTGAAAAGATTGTATGCGAATGATATAGCATAGCACATGACGTCTCACAGAATCATTGAATATTAACATACGTTATTGTGCTTAATTTCCACTAAAACTGTTAAAAACCGGTAAGTAAGAGATCGTAATCTGTCATCGATTTTAATGAAATGACATGAAAAAATCAATATATAGAGCTCGTAACTGTGTCAAATATTTCAGTAAAATAAAATTTAACTTATATAGAGAGCTCTTAAGTATGTTAAACATTTAAATATAAACAAATCAATATATTGAAGAAAGTCTCTAAGCACTAGCTTATTATTGTTTGCATTCATGTAATCATGGTATATTTCATAAAATTATTATGCTTTCTATACTCTTATGCCTTATTGGTTAGCGTAAAATAAAGACATGTTCTGTTCTGTTCTATTATTTATTCTATACGGTGTGAAAAAGTCACCAAGTTAAATTGCCCTCCACTTAACTTTTCGTTAAAATATTAACATATGCTAATTAAATGATTTTTGACACTGTTTAATTCTCAACAATTATTGTTTAATGGTTTTCTTTGCAGCGCGTGCCTCCTCAGCTCTGCCGGAAAGAGATCATTAATAGACGGTCTCAACAGTGTGAAGTATACTGTTCTTGCTAAGGAGCACAAGCCGCTATACACGTGGATTTTAATAAAAGCAAATGCAATAGAAATCAAAAAAGCAAATGACAAATTTCATACGTTTTACGAAGAGTGCATTAAATATCATCAACAGATTAGATTTGACCTTTTCGGGCGCAAATTTGCTTTCCGTTCGCCTTTTCTTTAACCACTTGTAAATGTCGCGGAATTACCGCATAAGTTTAACAATAACAACATTTAGGCGAGTGTCGGCCAAAGAGCCCTCATCGTAGGTCGCTCTGACGAGCTACTAAGAATGCTGCCCTACTAGAATGCCACCTCTAAGAATACCCCGCTGGACTGCCTTGTTAGTCCAGTATAAATAGACCTATACTGTTTATATAACTACTGTTATATAAAGTTTATATAACTATCGTTATATAACGACTGCAAGATAACGTCTGCAACTAAAGCGATACACCGGCTGACCCTATCTGCAGGCAGTGTGTCCAGTAAAAGCTTGACACACTGACCTCCTGACAGGTTCACCGAGTACGATCTGATATCGCTGTAGTTGCTTATTGTATTACAGTATACTCATAATGTTCCTTATTTTGTAAATTCCGGGTTTGAATACACCTAGATAGATTTATTTCAATATATAATGCACAAAGAAACATGGCATTGAATTGCAACAATAATCATACATATAAACATATAACAAATATGTATGTATCATGCTAAACAATAAGCCATGTCACCCAACATTACATATCAAGGATTACACAAAAAAGAGTTAATATAAACTCTTATTTCCATTGTGGTCCTTTTTATATAATATTGTATGACATAGGAAAATATCACAGTCTAAATGAAATCTCTTGGCATTGCTTATGAAAGACTTAGTAGTTAAAATAAATACGATATAATGAATGAATTACATACACATTAAAATCTAGCAATGAAATTAATACACAATGAAAAATGACTGAATAGGTTTGTCACATATCACATTATACAAGCTAACTGTTGCAATGATCACAATACCATCAGGTTTGTCTATGACACGTCAGAAACAATCTATCTATTATATCAGTAAGATAAATATTCTGTTTACAGTACTAGTATAAAATAGATTGACTAAAACACATTTACAAAGAATTAAAAATATGTTCATTGATAATATTTTTAAAAGAGGCCACAGTTTTGGCATCTCTGGCAATTTGTGGTAAAGCATTCCAGAGGGTACAACCATTGTAGGCAAACGATTTCATGCCAAACCCTTTGACCTTGGGTATACAAAACCTCTTGCTATTCTCCAAGACTGTATTTGAATTATCATTATTAGTGGAGTCAATTTTTACCCTGAACCTTGTATTTTTTTCATGAATATTCATAACAGGTGTAAAATGGTCATTTAGGTAGGATGGGGCAAGCTTTGAATTAATTTTAAAAACATGACAAAGTATAATTTGATTGACTCTGGATGCCACTGGTAACCAGTTGAGCCTAATAAACTCCTCCTTGCCAATATGTGACCTGGGATGCAAGTTCAAAACAAATCTAATGAGCCTATTCTGTGTAACTTGCAGTTTATGTTTTAAGTCCTGTGTAAGACTGTTGAACCAAGCTGAAGAGGCATAGTCAAAATGACACTGAATAAGGGACATAACCAAGAGTTTCCTGGTGTACTGGTTAAGAAAACTTTGTTTTCGGTATAGGAATTTCAGTCGGGCATTTGACTTCTTAATTATAGCCCAAGCCATCGATTCAAAAGACAGACACTGGTCAATGATAACGCCAAGATACTTAACTGAAGTTTTGGATTCTATTGAAGAGCCATTGCAAGTAATGTCAAGTGATGGTTGAGATCTTATTCTCGGTTTTGAACCAAATAAGATTGATTCTGTTTTGCCAAGATGTAATGAAAGCTTATTATTAACCAACCAATGACTTACATTATTTAAATCATTACTTAACTTATTCTCAATATCTGATTTATTCCTGGCAGACACAAGTATAGCAGAATCATCAGCATATAGTAACAACTTATTTTTAACAACTGCAGACATGTCATTTACATAGATGAGAAATAATAGTGGGCCTAAAATAGATCCCTGGGGAACCCCGCAAGTAATATTCTTGGTAGAAGACCTTGTACCTGACAACTCAACCAGCTGATGTCTGTCAGATAAATATGAAGAAAACCACATCAGGGATGACTGAGTTAGACCCATGGCTTTAAGTTTCATTAAAAGAATAGAATGATTGACCGTATCGAACGCTTTTTGAAGGTCTAACAGGATCATACCAACTAGGTGACCTTTGTCCATTTGGAACCTGATATAGTCAGTAAGATGCACAAGGCAGGTGTCAGTTGAATACCCATGCCTGAAGCCAGACTGATGTTTATAAAGTAGGCTATTAGAAGCTAAATAATCTTCCAGTTGGTCGTAAATAACACGTTCAATGACCTTAGATAAAATACTTAAAATTGAAACAGGACGGTAATTTCCAACATCCGTCTTGTCACTTTTCTTGTAAATTGGGACTACCCGGGCAGACTTTAGGTCATCGGGAACCACACCCTGGATAATTGACAAGTTAATAATATGCGCAAGAGGACCCGCAATAATTTGGGCTGAATCTTTTATGAAACGTGAAGGGATACCATCTAGTCCTGTAGCTTTATTAGGACATAAATTGTTTAAGTACTTAAGAACTTTGCTTTCGGACACAATAGAAAAAGAAAAAGTATCTCTCTTAACACCCTTCGACGAATAAAAGTTAAAAACAAAATTTTCTCCAAACTTATTACTAATTTTTGGCAATTTATTGACAAGTTTTTCAGCTACAGAAGTATAAAAAGAATTAAATTTCTCTGCAACCTTTAGTTTGTCAAAACAGACTTCCCCATCAATATTCAAACCAATATTACTTGAACCTTGACTATCTTTATTTGGTAAGCCTAAACTTTTCAAAGTTTTCCATAAAGATTTAGAATCAGAGCAAAAAAGTAAAATATGCATATCAGGAATCGCCACACTCACAAAACACAGCCTCCCCACGCGGCGAAAAAGAAGAGAGGAAGAGAGACAGAGAGAGAATGTTAGTTATAAGTACACTTAACAAATGTTCTAACTACACCGATTTTTTTTTAATTTCTCCGCATCGAATTAGAGGACAGTCTTCACATTTGAAACATAATAAGATGCACACTTTTTACTTCTTTTTCTGAAATTTCCATTGAGAAATCCCTCCGTGCGTTCTTAAACCAAGGACATTTAATCGAGGTGAGGGTAAAACCAAAAGTCACAAATTTGACCTTAGCTTTTGTAAAGAGGGTATACTGAAGCCAGCAAAACTGTAACGTTGAAAAATCTTCTATGTAACAGCTACATGTAAACAATTTCAGAAAATTGCAGAATTGTATAGAATTGTTCGAAATAACTTAAACATCCATTTTTAAACAATGAGACATGCATTTTCGTTTACGGAGAGTATACCCACTACCGACAATTTTGTGCCTTTGTGTTTTACACCAATCTTGATTAAATGTCAGTGGTTTCTAAACGCGTGAAGAGAATTATATATTTTTTCATGCTAACAAGTAAAAATGGTGTATCTTATTATATTTAAAGTTTGCAGCGTATATGCCGAATCCTTGCTCAGAAATTAAAAAAAATATGATCGGTGTAGTTAGAACATTGGTTATGTGTATGTCAATTCAAATAGAAAGCCACAAACAATTAACGACAAAGAGAACGTTTGGGGATACCGCATTGGAACGGTTAGTGGCAAAACAAATTGCCACTGGGAGTTTAAACCAGGTTCTAGGGTGCACCAACCTCACACTTGACCCAACAGGTTCTCATATCACAAAACAAGCACAAGTTGTCTTTGTGAAATAACTCCAACCCACCCATCAGCTTAACAATGTTGCATGCAAAATCACACAAACATATATAACATAAGAAGCTAATAGCATTGAAAAGCCAATGGGGCGGGTACTCAGTGACCTTACTGAGACCAGAGCACCTGGAGTCAAATCAGCAAGAACACGATGACAGGTATAAAAGAAACAAATCGAGCTTCTAGGTTCTTTTAAAAAAGATCAAAGTATTTTTCCAAAAATATGTCATTCCTTTTGGATTGAAAATAGGTCCGATAAAAAACAAACATTATTTTAAATGTACCTTCAGAATCTTAAAGTTCTGATCGAAATAATTTCTAACGGCTAAAGCCGACCTGAAAAATTCCGGCCGTAAACATCCCAAAAGAGATTTGTATTGTAAACTCCGATCGGAATTATAACGAAAACTAGCATTAAAAAACTAAATTCGGAAAGGTTCCGAAAGGAATTGTTAAAACTTTTCAATTGCTGAATTCTTTCCAATTGATATTTTTTAATAAAAATGGTTTCCAATTTATATTTCGTTACAATTTATATTTTCAGTTGCTGAATTTCCAATTGATATTTTTATTAAATAAAAAGGGTTTCCAATTTATATTTCGTTACATAGAATTTTTTTCCAATTTATATTTCATTACATAGAAAATTGCTCTTCTGATTCTCTCGGAATGAAAGTTATATAGTTTCGTTTAAATTGACAATAAGATGGATGTCGATCATACTTTAAGTCAATGTTTGTGTTCAACTTTGGATATTTGTTGAATGAAAATACTTGAATTCAGTAAAATGCCAATATATATTGAAAATCAAATAATCCACGTAAGAGTCTCTGCTAGTAAAAAGTCATTATACAAGTAATCAGGTTGCAGTTAGTTTTACATAAAAAGGAAACAAACAAATGGAAAGTGGCGGATACTTTTATAATGTATTTTATACATTTGCTTAGGTGTTATATAATAACACAATTTTTTAGGCAAACAATAACCATATTTTTAAGTAAATAAAGGAATGAAATTCAACATAAAAATGAAAATAAGAAATATGGAACATGGACGTATCGAACCAAAGTAATTTAGTGATATTTCCAGATGATCTCTGACGCTTTCACGCTGGTTATACACTGAGTCTAATCGTTCACGGTAGACCCCAGAAGGAGAACGCATGGATAGATCGGATTTTCCAGAAATATAGTGAATTATATCCAGCTATAATGAACAATTGGACTCGGTGTGATAGCTCGCTAAAATATTGATACCTTCCAGTCGCGATTTTACGAAAAGGCGTCGGACCAAGCCGATTATTCGTAAAATCGCATTTTTCGTAGTATCGCATTTTTGATAGTTTTGTATGTTTACCGCCGCAAATCGTCGTTATTTGACGTAATGTGTTATTGTTGTGATATGTCAATGTCAAAAATAAAAATACAAAGAAAAGAAATGTTCGCATTAGTTATTTTTATTGTAAATTTACATGTTATCATTAATCATTTAAATTCAGATTCAGCTATCCTCCCCTGAAAAAACGGGCCCTTCACTGAATTTCTCAGAATGCCGATATCAGTTACTGAATTATTACTCGCCGTGGTATTAAGATTACGCAGAATGAATTGTCAGAAGTAGAATGACAAGCAATTCACGTGTTTCAGATTTTATACAATTTTAACATTTGACATTTAATCACTCAAACTGTTTGTTACAACCAAACACGCCGGATGGTTGTTTACAGAGCATTTCGTGTCAATACTGCTGGTGTCGATAATTGCTCAACAATACAAAGAAACGGATATCGCTCGAAAAGGTGTGAAAATCACCTGCCTGACCGAAATTCGTGAAATTGCATCTTTAATACATTGTAAATAAGCTTAAGGGACTGTCATAATTATTCGCTAAATCGCATTTTTCGTTAGATCGCATCTTTTTTATACGAAAAAGGAATACGGACGGGACCGGCCGCCATATTCGTAGTATACCGTTATTTCGTAAAATCGCGATTCGTAAAATCGCGACTCGACTGTAATTGTTTTCCAACTGCAACGTCCGAATGGCGTAAACTTGTCAGATGAAATCTTTCGTATACAGCGCTTTGACGTAGCGAAGTTTGGTTCTTTTTCTACTCGTCTAGTAGTTGTATTTGTATATTGACAGGTATTTGCTTTATTAAGTACAGTACTAAAGCCGCATGGGTGTTAACTTACCATGGTTAATCAAACAAGCGACGCCCTTTTGAAATCACTTAAAAATATAAATATTTTAGCTCATTTATTGACTTTAGAATGGAATTTATTGCGAAGGTGTTTCAAATTAAGATGCAATAACAAATGTCAACGTTATTTTGAATCACCTATCGTAGTGCAAGGTTCAGAGCTGTCATAATGTTAAAAAGTTATTAGCTTGCATGCAAATTTTAACCATAGTTTTTAAGTCCAAAAGTTGAAAAAGAGCCACATCTAAATAAAAATGAAGGTAGAATTATGATCATTGAAACATCAACCTAATGGGTGATATGAGGTCTTGTACACTGTTCAAATACTTATAATACTGCCTCTACCTGGGGGCGAACCCGTACCGTCACGGCGACAGCGCCTAGCCCTGCAATTCTGACATAGTTGAAATACGGCAAAAGGCAACATTTTTAATTGAATAGTGATATCATTAATTGGAATATCATTCGTCACTGCCAAAGCCGCCTAGCCCCGGGTTGAGCGCATCTATATTTAATTATTTTCACATAAAGGTTACATAACACATGTAAATGCACGGATGCTATTGTTGGAAATAAAAAAAATAGAGCTCTTGTGTACATAAACAAATTAAGTTTTTATTTAATATGGTTAGAGTTCAATTTATCAAAGCGACAAAGAGATTTACATCTAATCAAAAAGCAATACAAGTTTTTGAATGCCAAACATTGTCATTCGAATACGGTTATGATCATTGAAAATCAGTGGCGCAAATGCGACCACATTGTTTGTGTAAATCAATATCACGCTGATCTGGAAACATTATAATGCGATGAATGATAAATCCACACCACAGCGAGTAATCATTCATGATACTTTACATGTAGTTACGTTGCAGTTTTTATAAGTTCCTCCTTGGACATGAATATAATGGTTTTCTTGTGTAGTCACGGAAAGGGAAAAATCTGATCATTCAATTTATAGTACGTTTCCGATAACAGGACAGTCACCTGAAAAACAAGTAAATTTAATTATGTTTTATTAGCAAATTGTTTAACGGCGTAGGCAGTTATATGCATTTTCATCACCTTCCATGAAAAGGCTCAAATAACCGAGCTTGCAATATTTATATATTTAGCGTGTTCGGTGGCTTTCAAAGTTCTCTTTTCATCTATTACAATGTTTAAAGCCATATTTACTAGAGAGTTTCAATTCCGTGAAACGTTTAACTTATCCATAATCAGTTAAAATTGCCGTTACAAAGGTCCGCTAATTGAATGTAATATACTTACGACAAAAGTCCGGTATGGTTTTTTTTTCCACAATATCTTTTTATCGCGTAAGCACCAACAATGCCAGTGTTCAACACATTACTACCATTTTATTAATAAAATTATGGTTTCCCTAACGTGTATTTTTAGAAACAAATCACGATTGCATTAGGAATATTCTCATGTAGAGGATACGAACATTTAATCAGCCATGGATTTCTTCTATATGGGAACATGTGTTTATTTAATTGCTTCAATAATTTCTACAGGTATGTATCATAAATAAATTTGACAGAAATTCGAGATGAAACGTATTTCTTTTTCTGCGTTACTGTAAGTATTCTTTTTATCTAACTGATCAAAATGAAAAATTGAGTATTATCATGAAAACTGATCGAGTGTTATGGACTATGTTGCAAGAGATATGGAATGGTGACAACTATATAATGTCAGAGTACTTTGAAATATCGTTGTTCAGTGCTTAATTTGGTGGAAAAGTAACAACATTATCCCTATTATAAACTGGTATTGCGTAAAGGTTAATGTCAACATTTTTGAAAAATTAGACGATAATATATTTGGTCACGCATGTTTTGAATGACAAGAAACATATCTTACTGTCCATACTGCACCAAATGTTCCCTGTTCACCGTGGTGTGTATAGAACGTTCACGATAACTAGAGAAATATTAATATGAGCAATAAAAACTTGATATATATAATTTTCTTCGGTTGAATGATAGTGAATTAGAAGAAAATTAATTTCCATTGGTCGAATAAAGTATCCGATAGATGTCCTTTTTGCACGAAGTTTTCGTGCTAAAGTGATTGAGTGAATAAGGCATTCAGCTTTGGACAATTGACTGGACAAGACAAATTTAAATTTATAATAGTGTGTGTAATTATTATGGCAGAGGAGAATTCGGACTTTTGGCCACGTGGTCAAGGTTTGCAGATAAATGATAGTTCACAAGCGTTTAGTAGTCAACTGCAGCTTGTGTTAGATGAACTTAGAACTCAGAGACAGGAGTTTCAAGTTTTAAGGGACGAAGTACAAGGAAATTCAAGGTCAGTGACTTCAGAAGTGAACAAATTGAAATCCAAGAAAAATTTAAGTTGGAAATTTGAAGGACATAAAATACAATACGAACTCAATAGCAGCATAGACGAAAAAGCTAAACAAGCGAAAAAGAGAAGCAAGCCAGTAAAATCCCTACCGCGAAACGTTCAGGAACTACGGGATTTAGTTCCATGGATTTTAATGTTCCAGTTCGCAACATGCCTGGAGTTTACGGCACGCCCGAGAGATCAGCTACCACTGGGTTTGGCAGAGGGAACCTTTTTCGTCCCTACTTCGGTGGACCCCGTTACAATAGCACTTCCGGAAGCTACGGTACAGCCGCTCCTGGTCCCTGTTTCGCGTGCTGAGAATTCAGCCATTTCCGTCGAGACTGCCCATATACATTCAGACAGCCCGGGAACCAGCCAGCATCCAAAAAATGAAACATTGTTAAAAGATGAGTATGAGTTTGATTATACTAGATTTACTCATGACTTTCATGAATACGAACAGGGGCAAAAAAGTATTCTTGTAAAAGGAAGATTGAGAAAAAACTTTAAATTTTGGACTAATATAGGTGCGTCGGAGTATATTCTAGATGTAATAATTCCATGAGTATTGTAGTAGGTCACGTGACACAGATAATGACTCGTCACTTGAGTATTGGTATTCTACAATCCCGCACGTGGGATTCTTATATTTTTCTCTTTCTGATAACAGTATCGCGCAGATAAAATTCTGTTTCGAACGTTTGGATTCTGTAAATTTTAGAAATATTTTTCAGTCTCAGATCGGTTCTAGAGTCGTTTAGTGATGCTTCAGCTTTAGGATTCGCTGGTTATGTTGTTAATACTATAAATGGCGTGTCGCATGGTCACTGGACGAGAGAAGAAACTCTTCCACCTGGAGAGAACTTTCTGCGGTTTTGACAGTATTAAAATCGCTTGTTCACGTTTTAAGTAATCAGAGGGTTAACTGGTTTTCAGATAATCAGGGCGTTGTTGCTATAGTTAAAAACTTTCAATTTTGGACTAATATATGTGCGTCGGAGTTTATTCTAGATGTAATAATTCCATGAGTATTATAGTAGGTCACGTGACACAAATAATGACTCGTTACTTGAGTCTTGATATTCTACAATCCCGCACGTGGGATTCTTATATTTTTCTCTTTCTGATAACAGTATCGCGCAGATAAAATTCTGGCTCGAACGTTTGGATTCCGTAAATTTAAGAAATATTTTTCAGTCTCAGATCGGTTCTTGAGTCGTTTACAGTGATGCTTCAGCTTTAGGATTCGCTGGTTATGTTGTTAATACTATAAATGGCGTGTCGCATGGTCACTGGACAAGAGAAGAAACTCTTCCACCTGGAGAGAACTTTCTGCGGTTTTGACAGTATTAAAATCGCTTGTTCACGTTTTAAGTAATCAGAGGGTTAACTGGTTTTCAGATAATCAGGGCGTTGTTGCTATAGTTACCAAAGGTTCTATGAACAAAGAATTACAGGATCTCGCAATTAGTATATTTGATATATGTTTGCGCAATTCTATTTCTTTGGAAATGGAATGGATTCCTCGTTTTCTCAATGAAAAAGCAGACTATTTATCTAAAATTATTGATCAAGACGACTGGGGTATATCAGCAGAAGTGTTTTCGCTGATTGAATCAAGATTTGGGAAATTGAGTATAGATTGGTTCGCTTCAGAACACAACGCTAAGTTGTCAAGAATTTATTCAAAGTTTTGGAATTCTAGTTCGTTAGGAGTTGACGCATTTACAGTGAATTGGGCAAATAAGTTCGGTCTGTTTGTACCGCCTTTCTATCTTATCCACAGGGTTTTGAATAAAATGCGCTTAGATCAGGCAAAGGGGATACTAGTTGTACCTGTGTGGAAATCAGCGCCTTTTTGGCCGTTGTTATGTCCAAATGGATGTTTTATTTCCAGTGTAAAAGAGTATTTAGTTCTGCCGACAGAGTCTAAATATTATGTTAAGTGTAAGAACGGTCTTGGTATTTTTGGTAATACAGATTTGAAATTCGGCATGCTCGCCTTGTACATTACCTATAAAGGTAAATAAATCCTCAGTTCAAGAACGCTGCCTTTTTTGAGATGTCTCCCTTAACATCAATACCCCGATTTAATAGCAAGGTTTAATAAAGATTAAACCGTTAATTACAATTTCTTCGTGAAGACTTTTTCTCGTTTTGCTCACTGGAGTAGTTTTTAAAGGAATGCTCTTCGGAACAGTTTTACTTATTAACTTGCTTTGTTCACTGGAAATATCTGATATGCTCACTGGAGCAGTTTTACACTTTTTTGAAAAAGAAAGAAAAGAAAATGCTCACTGGAGCACTGTTTTACGCTCACTGGAGCACTGTTTTACGCTCACTGGAGCACTGTTTTACGCTCACTGGAGCACTGTTTACGCTCACTGGAGCACTGTTTTACGCTCACTGGAGCACTGTTTACGCTCACTGGAGCACTGTTTTACGCTCACTGGAGCACTGTTTACGCTCACTGGAGCACTGTTTACGCTCACTGGAGCACTGTTTACACTCACTGGAGCGCTATTTACGTTCACTGGAACGGAAATATTAATGAACATTATTCTTATATAAATATCTGTTTATATGAACTGCGAGATTTTGATTGTTTCACGTAGTCAGACGAAGATCATGAATGATGACGATGATGATGACTATCTGTAACTGTTGTTCATATTCATAACGGTAGTTTAGTTTTTGCTCTTTAATATTAAAAGCATTATTTTGACAAGAAGTGATTTTTTATTTTGTGAATAATGTATTTATTAAATGTTTTATTCTAAATCTCTTTTTTTTTTTTTTTTTTTTCAGATCCACAAAAATGAAATAGATGAGTTGCCACCTGTTTTGGCGGACAAGATCGACCTACTCCCGGAAGTACTGATGAAATCAAGAGCTTCAAGCACTTCTAAAAAGTATGAGCTGGCATTTAAACGTTGGTCGAATTGGGTTTTTAGTAATTCTTTAGGGAGTGGGGATGTCTTGCCCGCTAAAACTTTAACTGTGGCTCTTTATTTATCTTCTTTAATTCAAACTGCGCATAGTCCTGTCCCAGTGATAACAGCTTTCTATGCCATCAAATAGTTTCATGAATTATATGGTTTAATTTCTCC